>CAMRHE010000325.1:2137500-2239692 GCA_947044405.1 Leptodactylus fallax
AGTGAAGATAAGGTGGAAAAAGAAACATTTCTTCGATAGGATATATTACACAGTTTCTTATATTCACATGCACTATGAAATGTTGTTTTACAATTGCACATATGCCTTAACATATGGAACAAACATACTGTAACTATGAAGATTTTAAAGAACTTTGGATTTTTTGTTCCCATCTTTTACATTTTTTTGATATTTTAAGCAAAACTTTTCTATGGTGATAAGTGAAGTGTATCATGATGACCCTCATCTTATATGAAAAAAAAACTGCTAGGCATTACACGAACCAATAGTATGAAGATATCACTCCATGTATTCCGCTATGTGGTTGTACTCCAGAAGAAGCAAGAAACCCCCAAGACACTATCTAAGTAAGAAATCTAACATGACCAAGAACTAAAAGGCAAAGGACAAAAGGCAAGAAGACCAAAAAGGCAAAAGACCTACCTTTTCATTAAAATGAATTTCTACAAATTTTCCAAAACGACTACTGTTGTTATTGCGGACAGTTTTTGCGTTTCCAAAGGCTTCTAATAATGGATTAGCTATTTGGAGGAGGGAAACAGAATGCATTATTTTACAAAAAGAAGAACAAAATTCAGCTGCAAAAATACTTTATATTGTGTATTTAGAATTTTCATACATGCAACAAAACTCCCCCAAAACCCTCTGAAAAGATTAAAATGAACATTTTCACAATTCTGGTTAGAAATTACATTCCTGTAACAATATAAATCGATAGATGAAAAAGTCCAAACCAGTTATTTTCAGAATAATATTTCTGCTTCCATCTAGGGTAATGGGGAGAGCAGTGTTTTGCAGAATCCACAGTGTAAACCTTTGAGCGATCAGGAATATAGAGGTGACCTGGTGAGTCATTGTTCAGCTCGGGATACAACACATCTTACAATAAAAAGACTAATTTCAAGCCCTGCATCTGCAAGCCCGGCCCTTTGATTCCCTTATGTCTTACTAACCTATCAAGCAACACCACAGGCATTAGAATACAACAAGGTCTTATTATAAGTAGCAAATAAAAGCAGTTTAGGGTGAAGGCAAGTGATTCTCAAACAGAAAAAGAGAGCAGAGAGCAAAATATTAAAGCTCTTTCAGGGCAGCTGGGAATGGGTCTTTATTTAATGCATGTTTGGCCTGCCCTTGGAAAGAAATTATCTTCCTGTTAAAAAAATCTGCTTCTTACTTCTGAGAAAAAGTTTAGTATGTCACTGCTAGAACAATGATGAGCAAGAATTTTAGCCTGAACCCTCAAGACTAACAGTGATGAAACAAAAAGAGAAAATAAAAAAATAAAAAATTTAACAGGGTCATCTAGAAGATGACCGTCAAGAGTTAAATTAATCAAAAATACTAAAGAAACACCTTGCTCAAACTGCATGTTAATGTTATGGTTGGCCTATCGTATGCATCCAAAAAGCTCAGTATATCTATTGGATCACATTAACTGACTGGGCGTTGAGTTGGCATTGGTTGGGGAGGTATAAATCTATAATTGATTATGCTATTTAATACAGAGGTTTGATATCAGTAACATATACTATTGCTTTATATATTTTATATAGGATCCCATTGGCAACACATGATACTGTAATGCCGATACAGTGGTATATGTCAGGATATACTTCCAAAATATACCCCCAACAGATGATTCAGATACAGTATGAACAAAACCTAGCTCACATTTATCACCTTGTTACACCAGATTTACAAACTTACTGCCCACACAAACAATAAGCAACCCCAGAACTATGAATAAAGGAGTTGCGTAATGGACTGCTTCTCATGTCCAGAAGGGATGATGAGATGGAAATCTAAAAACAGTGTATGACGGCCTGTTTTGTGGAGTCCGTAACTCCCAGGCAATGTATGCAAATGGATTAGGCCTGGGGGATAGTTATTCAGAAAAGTGTGGGTCCCAGAAGACCTACATCTGTCACAGTTTTATGGCATATTCTGTAGAAAATGGGAACACCCATTTAATCTTTGATGACATCACATAACCCTTTAAAGAGAAAACTGAACAGTCATTTTTAGTTGACTGCTCCTGCAAAAAAATCCTTTACAAAGAATCTAAAATCAATGCTGGGTTATGACTATTAGTTTTCACAAGAACGGAACAAAATCACTTATAACAACAACAGCACGTATCAGGTGCAAAAGATGACAAAAAGATGTTACATACCTTCTACAATCCGCTCATCAATATCTTGTCCAGTCCCATAGGATTCAGTCAGATACCTGGAAAACAATATAACAGTGATCACACCAATTTTTCACTCAGTGGTTAAAATGACCCCTTAGGATTGGTTCAATTCACAACTACAGCTGGCCAAGCACAGTAATGTTGGAAGTAAAAACTTCAACTTCTGCAACATCAGTCTCATTTGTATGGGGGCAGGCTAATTTATTCATTACATTTGTATGGGGGCAGCCCAATAAGCCCCAACTTCTGGCAATGAAGGGAAAGCAAATAGGGAAACATCTGTCAATCAAGCCATCACAATTCAGAGTACAATGAGGAAGCCTGTCAGTATTTCATGTGGTCCGTAGTCATTTCAGTAGTATGGCAATGTAATCTGCCAGCACAGACCAGGTCACCAGTCTATTGCTCACTTGTATTACGGTCTGGAAATCACGTCTGATATAAGGAATTAAGGTTAGCAACAAGAATAGTGCAGACATAATATAATAAGAACTGTAGAAAATCCTAGTATCATTTACTGCACACAAACCTCAGAACAAACTTTGTATTTTCCGTCTTGCCGGCTCCTGACTCTCCAGACACGATGATTGATTGGCTCATCTTCAAAACCTTCATGTCTCGGAAGGCCTTATCAGCTGGAACAAAAAGCATTGTAATAAACAGTACTTTAATGCTTCAGTAAGTCCAACTTAAAAGGACTTATTCACTTTAAGTATGCTCCTGAAAAGAGTAACTTAGAAATAGCACAATGGGATTGCAGTTTTAGCTTTATTTTTTAACTTTACCACCTCAATGTCTTCTATATGCCCTAACAGGTCATGTTGATCTAGAGTTAAGATAAAGAGATATCATCCTCTATATACCTTTGAAAGAGCAACAATTTCATCTTCTGGATTGCTGCATTTTAAAGCAATTTTTTAACACGTTTCTTAGTCTACTTTTTTTTCTGGGACACATGGGACTGTCAGCATCGCTTTTCCATGAATAGCAATGCTATATATAAGTACATTAGGCAACTCAATATGTAGCCATAGTGACATGAACAAAGTCTCTATCCAAGTCTTAAAAGTTTTTCACTCTTAGTACAGGGGTGGGGTAGTATAAACTGAAACTGAAGGCCAGGGTAATTAATATGAATGTTTGTCAATGTAAAATGCTTGGATGTCATACAGGTTGTCTAACGTGTACGAGTACCTAATGTGTATGGGGGCCTCCCAGCCTGCCCCAGAATGCAGGTGTCATGAGAGCTATCAGGCTGTTGCAATTCAACTGCCTAAACATTATGTTCTAGGGGAAATAAAGGGTGTCTAGCTGTGGCTCTCCCAATTCAGGAAACAGAACTAAAAATGCCTGTGTATTGAGGAGGGGAAATAACACCAGATAGTTGTCATCTTTTTGGCCAAGAGCTACCTAACATATATGACTAGCCTGAGATTACTGCTACAGGGACATGCATAAGCAAACTGTATCATCCCTGCATGTGCTCTCTGTTCAGAAAATCCCTTTGACATCATCACACCATGTTCCCTAACAATCACCCAAATACCCAAGTGCAGAAGAACTTGCTCAATATAAGTGCTGTGTTCAGGGCTTTTAATGAAAGGGAGAATTAGTGGCAGTTAGCTCATGGGAACTGGGCCCAGTGTATACATGGTCTTAAAGACCAAAAGAGGTTTCCAGCTCCCAGGTTTTTATATTGATGACCTATGCAGAGGATAAGCCATCAGTATTTGATCCATTACCCAGGTCTCACACAGATGAGCTGATCTGGCTGTGTCTCAGCACTGTAAGCAGCTCTGCTCCAATTTACGTAATAAGCAGAGAGCTACAGCGCCATTGACCATATAGTTGATATACCGTCAGTATCATATTTAAAAAAAAATAAATAAAAATACACCAGGGGGTAGTCAAAAAGTGAACCCAAAAACTAAAGACCAGTAGGTTTAACCTCTGTTGTGGGTAAGATGTTTGAAGGATTTCTAAGAGATGCCATTCTGTTGTATCTCAAGGAAAACAAAAGTATAACTCCATGTCAGTATGAATTAAGGAGGGATCAGACCTGTCAAACTAATCTGATCAGCTTTTATGAGGAGGTAAGCTCTAAACTATACCATGGGCTGGTCAATCATCATGATTTTTAAGAGAATTTAAAAGAGGATCTTTCATGTCTTCTTAGTTAAGGTGGTGTTGCAGAGATGTCAGTGATGTTATTTTTGGCTACTGATATCACTGCGCTGTCAGATGGGCTGGCCTCACACTTCAGCATCATCGCTGGGCAGTAAGGAAGGCCCTCCCCTCCGGTTTACACTTCTATAAACTTTTACTATAAAGGGGGCATTCCTCACCACTCAGCAATGATGCTGCGCTGTGAGGCCCTCCGAATCGAAAGTGCAGCGATATCAGTAGCTGATAATAATGGCACCAATATCTCTGCAAAGGGGGAAGACACCAGCAAAGCGGAAAGCACGCTGAATTCAGTGCACTGTCAGCTTTGCTATGGTATATAACACTCCCTACCTGAGAGGACATGAAAGGTCCTCTTTAAAACTGTATCACTATAAAAGGTTGCTAGATAAAATGACAGGGGAAAACATCTGCAAGCTGTTAAGTAACTGGCTCAGTGATGGAAACAGAGTGGTTAGCAACTCTACTACTAGTGGGTATTCACATGAATTAGTATTGGGCCAAGTTCTATTTAATATATTTATAAATGACCTGACAGAAGGTTTGCATAGTAGAATATCACTTTCTGGAGATGAAACTAAACTGTGTAAATGATTAACACAAGAGGACAGTATACTGTTACAAATAGATCTGGATAAGTTAGATGCTTGGGCAGAGAGGTGGCATATAAAGTTTATTACTGATCAATACAGTCGTGGACAAAATTGTTGGTACCCCTCGTTTAATGAAAGAAAAACCCACAATGGTCACAGAAATAACTTGAATCTGGCAAATTTGGAATTTGCCAAACTTCATGTTGACAAGCCACAAAGCTTCTGGGAGAATGCCCTATGGACAGATGAGACAAAAATCAAAATTTTTGGCAAGGCACATCAGCTCTATGTTTATAGACGGAAAAATGAAGCATATCTTGAAAAGAACACTGTCCCTACTGTGAAACATGGAGGAGGCTCTGTGATGTTCTTGGGCTGCTTTGCTGCATCTGGCACAGGGTGTCTTGAATCTGTGCATGGTAAAATGAAATCTCAAGACTATCAAGGGATTCTAGAGAGAAATGTGCTGCCCAGTGTCAGAAAGCTTGGCCTCAGTCGCAGGTCATGGGTCTTGCAACAGGATAATGACCCAAAACACACAGCTAAAAACACCCAAGAATGGCTAAGAGGAAAACATTGGACTATTATGAAGTGGCCTTCTATGAGCCCTGACCTAAATCCTATTGAGCATCTTTGGAAGTAGCTGAAACATGCCGTCTGGAAAAGGCACCCTTCAAACCCAAGACAACTGGAGCAGTTTGCTCATGAGGAGTGGGCCAAAATACCCGTTGAGAGGTGCAGAAGTCTCATTGACAGTTACAGGAATCGTTTAATTGCAGTGATTGCCTCAAAAGGTTGTGCAACAAAATATTAAGTTAAGGGTACCATCATTTCTGTCCAGGCCAGTTTCATGACTTTTCTTTTTTTAAAAATTCTGTTGAAACATTGTTGAAAAGCAATGTCTGACTATCATTTGTTCATTTTCATAGAATTTTTATATATTATTACTTTTGACAGATTCAAGTTATTTCTGTGACCATTGTGGGTTTTTCTTTCATTAAACGAAAAGTACCAACAATTTTGTCCACGTGTGTATAAGATTATGCACATGGGAAGAGGAAATAGATGCAAAGATGACTTACTAAATAGGAATCTGTTGGGTAAAACTGACATGGAAAAGGGCTTTAGATTTTTAGTTTACAGTAAACTTGAGCCTCTTCCCATGGTAAGAAGCTGGTATAAACTGTGTGGCAATCTGTCATTGCCACCTGGGTGCAATATTTTTTTTTGTTTTTGTCATTGACTGTAAATATTACATCATCAATGCATTTATAAAATTAATACTGATTTTAATTCAGGCATTAAGCTTTGTTCTACTCCATCTAATTAAAAATATCATACAAGCTAAATATGCTTTTCTGACATGATTACAGAAGATTTCACATAAACTTAAAATAACAAAAAAAACAAAAAGACAACAGACACAAGTCAATCAGGCAGCAATAATACATACCTATTGCATATACATGTGGTGGCAAAGTTCCAAGTGATCTACCTTGGTACATCTTAATGTATTCAGAGGTATAAAGTTTTGGGACATCAAAATATGGATTTACTGCAATCAAAATATTGGCCACATAGGTCTATTTATAATCAAAAAAAAAAAAAAAAAAGAAAGAAAGAAGAGAGATAGTTTTCATTAAAGGCTATGTTCTATAACACCACAAAAATAAATTTTATTTTAAAAAGGATGCTTCCACCATCAAAATAGCTTCTAAACCACTTATATACTGTGGTAGGGGCTGTTAGTGGTATGATGAACACATTTTTGTGCCACAATGCAATCTTTAATCCATATGCAAATTAGCCACTTGGTGCACCTGGGACTTGCCCACGTCTGCCAGAGCACCCAGTTTTCTAGTAGTTATTGCATATCAAGAAACGTTAATCTTTTTGTTTTGAGGCCGTGTTGGGTGGTCACCACAGATGAAAACAGGTGCTCTGGCTGATATGGACACACCCCACTAATACACTAAACAGCTAATTTCAATATCAATTAAAAGTTGATTTCCGGTGTAGAAGCCATTTTTGGTGTAAGTAGACTGCTTTTAACATCTTTGCTTATACTAAGTCGTAAAATACCAACATGGATTACATGGCTACTTAAATTGCACAACTATAGTCCATAATTACTATAGATGCAATTTATATACTTCAACGCTTTGAAGATAATATATGATGTGTGTATAAGATTTCAAACATGAAGAACCAGAAGAGAATACAGTATACAAAAAAATGTAAGAAACAAGTAAAACCTGAAGCAGATGAAAAGAAAGGGGAAGGTAAGATGTGGTCACTAGGTGTCAATTACAATTATTACTCTTAGGAAACACTCAGTGTCAAACCTATATTGCAGCTGTCACTGTTTTGGCAGATGGCAAGATTACTTCTGTAATTTGGTCAGAATTAATTAAGCACAATTAGGCAACTTGATAGTAGTATAAGAGATTAAGCCTGTCATCTGAGCCAGGAGGTGTTAAAGGAAACTTTTGTATGTTCTGCTTAAAAAACAAGGACGCAGAGAATAAAGTCCACCCAGGCCAAGCATTATACTGGTACATAATCTGACATGGGACAGTCACCTTAGAGAATGAGGAGTCAATTTGTTTCCAGCTGTATATGGGGTTAAACTTAAAGTTTAAGACATTTAGGATTTTAAGCGATTAAAGGCGAACAGAAGCAGTGGAGACAGCCAAAATCCTCCTGATGAGTGGGAGTCTGAGTGGTCGGACCCCCACTGTTCTGCAAGTTATCCCATATCCTATGGAGTACATATACTAGTGACATCAGAGCAGCTTGTCTCTGCATTTGGGCTACATAATATCTAGCAAATCAGTAGTCTCTATAGTTTGAGATTGGCACAGCCAAAATATGTTGGTTAGAGGCAAGTAGATTGATCTCTTTACAGAGAAAATTTGTGGTGTACCTATAAGAGTGCCAGGTGTATTAGACTCCACAATACTTGCTTGCTTGCTTGCCTAAGTTGTAGACTCAAAAAGCACAATAAGGAGGAGTGAAAGCCTCAAGTAGCTCTGAAGTCACACTGTTATCACCCTTACTTGCATTTAAAAAAATAAACTGCCCCTCTCACTCAGTTTCTAAATTATTGATTAGTACAATACATGTAAAAAAAAAAAAAGAAATACTAACACAGTGCTTTATTTTTAAGATATTGGTTCCCATCCAGACCACATTTTCACTATGTGACTTCCTCTGTGACATGTTGTTGATGCACACAGTTCAATCGGTGTAAACTGAGTGAGTGCCTGAAAATTATTCTAGGAGCACAATGAGAGTCTAGCTTACAGATAACAAGGAATATACTGCGTGAATCAGCAAGTTTGTGAAGAGATCAAAGTGGTGCGTAGGGAAAGCCAGTATTCCCAAAATAAAGCCCTGCAAAAGTTTTTTTTATATGCATTACCCTATACACATTCGTATTCAGAAACAAGGGGAAAAGTGCTTTTCTAAAGAGAGGTAATGATCATTTTAATTGCATACATATTCTTGACATATCAAGTCTTATCATAAATTAACTTACATATATTTTATCTTTACTGTATCTAACTTTAATGTTGTGAAGAAGGGTAGCTTCATTGAGATACATCAAAGAACCTGCAACAAGATCAGAATTATTATATTAAACCATGATTGCCTTATAATATCAGGCTAATAATGAAGATACAATAATAGACTTAATTGTAAACAATAAAAAAATTAAATAGATTTGTAATTAATAGGAAATTAGCCAACTCCAGTACTGATTAACATTATGACTATGGAATCAAGTCATGATACACTCAACGGTGTTTGTAACGTAAATCTGTCTACTTTTTTTTTCCAATTTAGAGCAGTGTAGGTTCCCAGGAACTGTTTAAAAAAACAAAAAAACTGATTCATTATTATTCTAAGTACAACTTGTATCAAAACCAAAGCAGGCCAGCTGATTTAGGCTACGATCACATTTACATTGTAACTTAGTTTTACAATGGAAGCCATAATGTTCTGTATGCCGTGCTATTTTTTTTCACCAAAAAATAATAGAACAGGGTTCTGACACATGTACATCGTATAATACATGAATATTTCTAAATATTTTTAGTCAAACACATTCAATAGTGAGACATATGGTGATGGCCTGTAGGGCAGAATATCCTACCAATGTTTACCACTTCATGACAAGATAATTTACTTTATTTTTGTGACTGGACATATTTTTGGATTTATTTGAGGGATATAACTTCTTTTTAGTTTAAGTTGTTAAAAAAAAAAAAAATTGTTTTTAACCACTTCCATACCAGATATTTACCCTCCTTCCAGACCAGATTCATTTTTGGGTTTTTTTGTATGCGCGGTTTTTAGGGCTGTAACATTTTTATCATTTGCATTATTCAACAAAATTTTTTCGGTGACACATAGGGCTTTATTTTTGTGTTTTTATTTTTGCATGTGTTTTCATTTTTTTTATATCCGGAAAAATATAAACAAAAGAGGAGGGAAAAACGTGTCTGTTTTTCACTTTTCACTTTCATTTTTTTTTTTTTTTTTATTTAATAAACACAAAGTGCTACTAAAAAACTTTATAAAAAATAGTTTTTCCTCTCCGTTACGGTAATTTTTATTTTTTATGGTGTAGTTGGGGGTGGGGCTATAACCTGTAATAAGGGTGTTTTATTAACTTATTATTTTATTTATATTTTTCATTATTTTATTTACATTTTTTTAACTTTTCTATAAATTTTTTTTTTTTTTTTTTTACATTATGTCCCCATAAGGTCATAATAGACCTTTGGGGACATCTGATTACTTTTTTTTTTGTGGGGGATGCTGATTTCCCCTGTAACTGGGGCTGGTACATTTAGCCCCAGTTGCAGGAGGAATATAGCCTCCTGTGCCTCTCTTTGGGCGCTGTATACACAGCGATCGGGAAGGCAGAGACGGTAATAAAAATGAATTATTCATATTCTCGGAAAAAAGGCCAAAAAAACCCAAAAAATCTGCCGGGGTATGTACACTTTTTAGCATAACTGTATTTTCTCCCGGGACTCATCAGGGAATATCCCATGTCTAGGCTAAATGCAGCACTCTGAAAACAGATACTGACAAAAACATATAATATGCCACCTCTCTGTACGGTGAGGGAACTATGCTATGTGGAAAAGATGCAAGCTGAGAGGTACTGACAGTACCATCTCAGCTGCTTAACTGCCGCGGCATGCCAGACATTTTCATTTGAATGGGACTGTTCACATGGCTGATATCCTGATGGTTCATTAATAGACTGTCAAAAAATAGGACAAATCCTATTTTGTTCCTTTTTTGCAGATCCCTCAATAGACTCAAGTCTTCACAGACGCAAAACAGACATGAAAAAATGAACCGCTTGTCCATTTTTCACAGCAGTTTTTTTTTTTTAGAGTCTTCGTGTTAATGTATCTTAGGAGGCATTTTAACTAGCTCCCACCCCATGACGTCAGCAGTGGGAACCCATTCCCCTGAACTGTTGTAATAGTATAGGATGAAGATGGCACGGGCTCATGGGTTAAGCCTGTGTCATTAGCAGGGAATGTCAGCTGTGACACACAGCTGACATCCTCCTGTAACAGTTGCAAGAGGTGAAAACACCGTTCCATGCCAGTTTAACTCCTTAGATGCCGTTATCAATAATGTGTTCCCCTCTCCCCCTTCCAATCAACACCTCTGCTCAAAAGCGGAGCAGGAGCAGTAGCTACCAGACTTCTGCTGTTTCAAACAGCAAAGTTCCAGCACCAGTGCCTGTGATCAGAGATGACTGTGATGACAGGGATTTAACCACTCAAATGTTGTGATGTGAGATCTTACGCTAAGTTCACACTTGTCCCTGGTATCCGTCCGCTGCCAATCCATATAAAAAAAAAAAATAATGAATTGGTTCAAAAAATGGACTCAAATGGTTACACAGCGCATACCATAGCCCATCTTTTTTAATGAATTAGTCAATGAGTGTCCGTCAAAAAAACTGTCAGTTTGTGTCCGTTTTTGACAAATCCATTTTTACCTTCATTCTGAGCATGCACAGAGGGAAAAACGGAATGCAAAATGGACAAAAACAGATTACTATATGTTGGTAATTAGTTTGTTTAGATGCAATCTAAACATCACAGGTTAAAACCCCCTGGGGGATACAAGTATAAAAAAAAAATGTTGTTAAAAATGTTTAAATCACCCCACTTTCCCTAGGTCATATTTAAATATAAATAAAAAGTACACAAACAATGAGCCATCCCCAAGTCTGAAAATGCCCAATCTATTAAAATATAAAAATATCTGTTCCATACGGTGAAAGCCGTAGCGGAGGGGGGGGGGGAAATCAAATTAGCTAAATTGCTGGGGGTTTTTTTTTCGCCACTTCACTTACAAAAAAGAAATTGAGTAAACAGTGATCAAAAGATCCTACATTCCCCAAAATGGTATCATATCACATACCGCCATACACTGAAATATAAAAAAAAAAAAAAAAAAATTATGGGTGTTAGAATATGGCGACTTAAAGAATTTTTTTTTTTTGTTAAAAATTTAGAATATTTGTAAAGTCACTTTAAAAAAAAAAAATTTAAATAAATCTGGGATCACCATGATTGTACTGACTTGAATAATAAAGCTAATATGTCATTTTTACCGGACAGTTAAATCCGTAAAAACAAAACCCACAAAAAAATGGCGGTACTGCCATTTTTTTTTTCAATTCCATTTCATTCTGATTTTTTTTCCTGCCTATATAAATGAAAAAGTTATGGCTTTTAGAAGGCAAGGAGCAAAAAAAAAAAAAATGAAAAATGGCTGTGCCTTGTGTCATACCAGCATACAGACTCAGAAGCATATGGAGAGGGGAGAAGGAAGCTGCTGACAATTGGTAAATGATTTACTGCCTTATTCTTTATAGTGGTAGAGCATTATCTTACTAGATATAGTAGAGTCAAAAGAGCTCTCTTAGTAACTAAGTAAAGGAGAGCTTAGCAGCTAGAGTCTGTGTCTGTTTTCCAGCAATCTCCTCTTCCTTCTCCCCTCTTGATGGACTTCCATGTTAGAAGTAACTCAGCCTGATAAAAAGAGAACAAAACATTTTTCATTAATAAAATACATTACAAAGATTCATATATTGACTTCTATTATTCATTTATGAAAGTGGTCTACTACTGGAAAAGTAGAGAATGGTGTCCATACATATCAAGTAAATATCAGCCAAACAGTATTTTGAAGAAGCCGAGAATGCATGCGTATGGGAGACTTGGGCTTGGTAGCTGTCTGTTGAACAAGCATTTAGCCAGCAACCCCCTAAAGTGTATAGCCAGGGTTTTAACACTGTACACCATGCACACTGTCTGCCTAGTCTCTAAGAAAGGGACTGTACTCCATCACCTCCTGGATACTCTAACAGTCTATGACATTCATCCTCAATTGATTTCAGTTGCTGTAAAGCAAACACACAATGCTTTACCTTCTATATAGACAATACAGAAAGGGAAAATATGCCTCCAATACATCACCACCAGGGAAGCTTTTCTTTCACACAAACAGCTATAACTTTAGGGGAAAAATAAAACAAAAAAAACTGAAATGCTCTACGCATATCTATTTAATTTCATTAAAATTCAGTTTATCATAAATCCTCTGTTATTACAACTTTATCCTTTCACAGTCAATATACAGTAAATTCACAAAATGAAGGGACATTCTTCGAACGTCCAGATGTAAAGCAACATAGTGTTAAAAAGAAAGTTCTTTTAATGAATATCTGTGAGAAACAATCTCTCTAGTGGGAAAAGTCGCATACAAAAGATTAATGGAAATGGACTTTGCACAGTAATTGTCTTCTAAATGAAGGTAAGTAACAATTACGGAGTTACCAGTTATAAAGACCAATTCCCTGTTAATTGGTAACTTATCCAGGAAATGTTTAATGATTTCTTGAGAGAAATGGCCTGGTAATATTAAGTAATCCTGACTGCATTGATAATTCTGCGATCTTTTATGATACATGAAGGTTACAAAAAAAAACAAAAACACACAATGGGCAAGATTTTAGATATATAGCCACTGTTAAGCAATTTATACAAATACTTTATTCCAAACTAGTTAAACCAGCTTCATAGAACCAAAATGTATTTACTGTATTATGTAAACCCATCCCCAAAAAAGTCTGATTATACTGATAATTAGCAAAAATGAATATAGAGAATGCAAACACGATAGTACATACAATTATCTTCCACATGCTTTGAAGTGTCCTCTTCAGCAGGAAAAACCTGGTTTATAGCTGCCAAAAATGTCTATTAAAACATAATAAAATGCACGCTGTTAGCATGCTTAGTGGATATCACATACAAGAACAGATCACTGCACATTACATTAGAGTGTGGCATGAAAGATAAAAGCTAGATCTACCAATATCAAATCTATCAATTATATTTTCAATATATAATCAATGCATCTAAAATAAATAATCAAACAGAAGTCTCAATAAAAAAAAATAAAAACTCCCAAAATTTGTGTCTACAGCATTTATGGAAACCTATGTGTCAGACAACAAATACGAGTACTGTAGTTTGAAACTGTAGCCATATTGTAATAACACTGTCTGTAGCTTCTTACTACACTATTGAATCATTGTTCGAGAGAACTAGTATAACCGCTGGATCAGACTACGCATGGTCTATTACTATGGAGACAAATGAGTCTGCATAGGAGCTGTAGACATAAAGTTACTTTTAAATAAGACTATATAGAAACTTCCTTCCTTTTTAGAAGCATTGGAACAATTGAAGAATAATTGCATTTTCAATTTGTTTTTTGTTTTTTTTTGTAAATTAATAGGTCATCTGAATATAAGAAATTTTACAATACAGTGGGGGAAAAAAAGTATTTAGTCAGCCACCAATTGTGCAAGTTCTCCCACTTAAAAAGATGAGACAGGCCTGTAATTGACATCATAGGTAGACCTCAACTACAGTATGAGAGACAAAATGAGAAAACAAATCCAGAAAATCACAGTCTGATTTTTTAAGAATTTATTTGCAAATTATGGTGGAAAATAAGTATTTGGTCAATAACAAAAGTTCATCTCAATACTTTGTTATATATCCTTTGTTGGCAATGACAGAGGTCAAACGTTTTCTGTAAGTCTTCACAAGGTTGGCACACACTGTTGCTGGTATGTTGGCCCATTCCTCCATGCAGATCTCCTCTAGAGCAGTGATGTTTTGGGGCTGTCGCTGGGCAACACGGACTTTCAACTCCCTCCAAAGGTTTTCTATGAGGTTGAGATCTGGAGACTGGCTAGGCCACTCCATGACCTTGAAATGCTTCTTATGAAGCCACTCCTTCATTGCCCTGGCGGTGTGCTTGGGATCATTGTCATGCTGAAAGAGCCAGCCACGTCTCATCGTCAATGCCCTTGCTGATGGAAGGAGGTTTGCACTCAAAATCTCACAATACATGGCCCCATTCATTCTTTCATGTACACGGATTAGTCGTCCTGGTCCCTTTGCAGAGAAACAGCCCCAAAGCATGATGTTGCCACCCCCATGCTTCACAGTAGGTATGGTGTTCTTTGGATGCAACTCAGCATTCACTCTCCTCCAAACATGACAAGTCGTGTTTCTACCAAACAGATCTACTTTGGTTTCATCTGACCATATGACATTCCCCCAAAACTCTTCTGGAACATCCAAATGCTCTCTAGCAAACTTCAGACGGGCCCAGATATGTACTGGCTTAAGCAGGGGGACACGTCTGGCACTGCAGGATCTGAGTCCCTGGCGGTGTAGTGTGTTACTGACGGTAGCCTTTGTTATGTTAGTCCCAGCTTTCTGCAGGTCATTCACTGGGTCCCCCTGTGTGGTTCTGGGATTTTTGCTCACCGTTCTTGTGATCATTTTGACCCCACGGGGTGAGATCTTGCGTGGAGCCCATGATCGAGGGAGATTATCAGTGGTCTTGTATGTCTTCCATTTTCTAATTATTGCTCCCACAGTTGATTTCTTCACACCAAACTGCTTGCCTATTGCAGGTCTCCAATTTTGTTTCTGGTGTCCTTCCATAGCTCTTTGGTCTTCACCATAGTGGAGTTTGGAGTGTGACTGTTTGAGGTTGTGGACAGGTGTCTTTTATACTGATAACAATTTCAAACAGGTGCCATTACTACAGGTAATGAGTGGAGGACAGAGCAGCCTCTTAAAGAAGAAGTTACAGGTCTGGGAGAGCCAGAAATCTTGCTTGTTTGTAGGTGACCAAATACTTATTTTCCACAATTTGCACATAAATTCTTTAAAAATCAGACAATGTGATTTTCTGGCTTTGTTTTCTCATTGTGTCTCTCATAGTTGAGGTCTACCTATGATGTCAATTACAGGCCTCTCTCATCTTTTTAAGTGGGAGAACTTGCACAATTTTTTGGCTAAATACTTTTTTTTCCCCACTGTATATCTTATCAGAGATATATATCTTATTGCCTGTTATTAGCTCCTCTCCTGCTTGGCAAACTGCTCAGTTCACAGAGATCTCTCTTCAACGTGAAGACAGGTAGAGCTCTCAAACAAATGAAATTATATAGAGGACCATGGGGAAAAAAGAAGAGGGGGGAGGAGAGAAAAAGGGGAGGAGTGAATGAGAAATAAGCACAGGCACAAACTGCTACAAACAGCAATAACTTTTTCTTTTATTTCACTTTTTATAGCAGTTCTTCTGCAGCTCTTAGCAGGAGTGAACAGTATAGATGTGCATAAAGCTCTGGTGAGCAAGATATCTTACTGTATTTTCTCCAGGATACCTGTATCCATCTGTTTCTCACTCACCCACCTTACTCCCCTCCATCCCTCTCCATAGATTTCTATGAATGGCAGATCTCTTACTGAACTGAGCAGTTTAGCAGGCAGGGAAGGCCCAGATAACAGGAGATTGTAGTATATCTTATCAGAAAATACTTCCAGGTTTCTTATATTAACTCGAACTAGTCATATGCAAAAAATATTTGAAGCAACAATTACTCTTTAAATGTACATTAAGAACTATTAAATAACTGAATTACATTTGAGAATTAAGGCTATAAAAACCTCTAGCCTGCACAATAATGGGTTTATGTTACATACGCTGCAAAATTTTATTCAGTATTAGCAAGTAACAAAAAAGCCCCTTTTTTCTAACATACTTTTATTGCAGGAGTACCTTGAGGAGTCAGCAGGTGAAAGTAAGATATTCTTTTCACATTAAGGGCAGTAAAATTCCACAAAGATACCACTGCTATCAAATGCGTTAATCTCAAATCAACTTTATAAATTTTAGTGTAGACTATATGCTGATCTCAGGGGACTTTACACATATAGATCAGGTGCTTTCAAAACAAAGCATTGTCATAGATGTTTAGAGCAATGTAAGGCTGGGTTCACATTGCCCATTCGGGGATTACGTTTCCATTCCGCTTGAAAAATGCAGAGAGAAAAGTCCTGCTCCACATTTTTCGGGCGGAAACTTGGAGGACCCCATTATAGTTTATTGGGTCCCCGGGTTTCTGCGGGTAACCGCTTTTTAAGCGGATTGGGTTTCCGTTTTTTGGGTCTCCAAATGGACCCGAAGAACGGAAACCTGAGCGCAGGTGTGAACCTAGCATAATCTTCAATGCTGTGTATTTTCAATTAGATCCCATTGGACACGTACCTTTCCCTTTTGATTTAGAGGTTCAATTGTTAAAGAATCTGGTCCAATATCCACAATGTTCCCCAACTGAAAGCCATCAGTTGGGTGAGGTGCCCAGACAGGCTTCCCATCCTCCATGGTGGTCTTCCACTGCTCTCAAAATTCACTAAAAAGAAAAACAAGACAGTCATTATATTCATTATTTGTACTGATGATCATGTATTTCTAGTCACACTTATTGGTATCATCTATTGATGTTCAGATATTTGTAGAATTTTGCTGCAGTTATCAGGGTATACAAGAGACATGACTGTCTATGCTTACATATTTTTACAAAGAGTTCTTTCCCACTTTAAGTTATAAAGTATCCTAATCTGAGACCTCCAGCACTCAGTGATGACATATTCGTAGCACAGAGCTACACCTTAACTCAACTCCTTTGTTTTATAACCATACGCACGCAGAAATAATGTTCCTTTATTAAGAGACATGATACTTTTAGACCTCAAGAGTTATGAGGGTTATGTTCTGTCAGTTTAATCGTCCTAACATCCGCGGATTCTTATAGATTTAGTTGTACCATGCATATACTATAATATCGCAGCCAGACTTGGAAGAGGTTCACCAACACAAACCTGACACACCATTCTGAAGGAAAACACTTGCAGTTTATGTCTAGGTGTTTCCACACCTTAGTATTAGCTGTCCTTTATTTCCACATCACCATACTATACGTAAAGCAAAGTAAACATGTAATAAAGAAAACCTGAGTCATACAATGAGACAGAAAATGAGCACTGGATTTCCAACACTGACACAGAGAGTCAGCAAAACTAGTCATAAGAGAGGAGCTATGGTATATACCTGTACAGTCATGGCCAAAAGTTTTGAGAATGACACAAATATTATAGTTTCACATGATCTGCTGCCCTCTGGTTTTTATGTGTGTTTGTCGGATGTTTTTATCACATACAGAAATATAATTGCATTCATATTATGAGTAACAGAAGCTTATATTGACAGTTAGAATGAGTTAATGCAGCAAGTCAATATTTGCAGTGTTGACCCTTCTTCTTCAGGACCTCTGCAATTCTCCCTGGCATGCTCTCAATCAACTTCTGGACCAAATCCTGACTGATAGCAGTCCATTCTTGCAGAATCAATGCTTTAATTTTGTCTGAATTTGTTGGTTTTTGTTTGTCCACCCGTCTCTTGATGATTGACCACAAGTTCTCAATGGGATTAAGATCTGGGGAGTTTCCAGGCCATGGACCCAAAATCTCTATGTTTTGTTCCCTGAGCCATTTAGTTATCACCTTTGCTTTATGGCAAGGTGCTCCATCATGCTGGAAAAGGCATTGTTGAGCGCCAAACTGCTCTTGGACGGTTGGGAGAAGTTGCTCTTGGAGGACATTCTGGTACCATTCTTTATTCATGGCTTTGTTTTTAGGCAAGACTGTGAGAGAGCCGATTCCCTTGGCTGAGAAGCAACCCCACACATGAATGGTTTCAGGATGCTTTACAGTTGGCATGAGACAAGACTGGTGGTAGCGCTCACCTCTTCTTCTCCGAATAAGCTGTTTTCCAGATGTTCCAAACAATCGAAACGGGGAGTCATCAGAGAAAATGACTTTACCCCAGTCCTCAGCAGTCCACTCCCTGTACCTTTTTGCAGAATATCAGTCTGTCCCTGATGTTTTTTCTGGAGAGAAGTGGCTTCTTTGCTGCCCTCCTTGAGACCAGGCCTTGCTCCAAGAGTCTCCGCCTCACAGTGCGTGCAGATGCACTCACACCTGCCTGCTGCCATTCCTCAGCAAGCTCTGCACTGCTGGTAGCCCGATCCCGCAGCTGAAACACTTTTAAGAGACGGTCCTGCCGCTTGCTGGTCTTTCTTGGGCGCCCTGGAGCCTTTTTGGCACCAATGGAACCTCTCTCCTTGAAGTTCTTGATGATGCGATAGATTGTTGACTGAGGTGCAATCTTTCTAGCTGCAATACTCTTCCCAGTTAGGCCATTTTTGTGCAGTGCAATGATGACTGCACGTGTTTCTTTAGAGATAACCATGGTTAACAGAAGAGAAACAATGATGGCAAGCACCAGCCTCCTTTTAAAGTGTCCAGTGGTGTCATTCTTACTTAATCATGACAGATTGATCTCCAGCCCTGTCCTCATCAACACCCACACCTGTGTTAATGGAGCAATCACTGAAACGATGTTAGGTGGTCCTTTTAAGGCAGGGCTGCAATGATGTTGAAATGTGTTTTGGGGGATAAAGTTCATTTTCTAGGCAAATATTGACTTTGCAAGTAATTGCTGTTAAGCTGATCACTCTTTATAACATTCTGGAGTATATGCAAATTGCCATTAGAAAAACTGAAGCAGTAGACTTTGTAAAAATTAATATTTGTATCATTCTCAAAACTTTTGGCCATGACTGTACATGTTATGCATGTGTAAATTCTTATCTGGATTATACACAGTGTCACAGAGAGCTGCAACACAGCAAACACTGCATGGTAAAACACGTTTTCATTGCTGGTTTAGGAAAAGTATATATTTTATATATTCAGGTAAGAAATACAAGATGATCAATAGATGATCAATAGATGATGTATGTAAGAAATTATGCTTCAACTGCTCATATAGTAATACACTAATGTTCCAAATTTAAGAACCATGGTCAGTTTTATGCAGTATTTCTCTTGGGTTTTCCCCCAGTGAACCTACTACATATGATAAATGCCAAGAACAAGGCACTCCACATTGCACATACTGCAGTCTGTTAATAACAGGCATCTGTGCTAAAATACTGCAGCAACCAGAACTCAGTATACATGTCAATACTAAACAATTACCCTAAATGCCATATTGGTTATTGCCCAGCTGCCAAGCGTGATACCAGTCTTTAATCAAAGTAGACATATCCTTGACCGCAAATTTTTACGGAAAATTAACCTACAAAAACTTAGAACAATTCTTGTACTATTTATCTGTCCGACGAGATATAATATAGGTGCTAAAGATAGGAGCATCTGTTACCATAGCATGCCATGTAACCAATGCACTGCCACACAGCATGAGCCCTGCAAAAGGCACAAAAGACAAACATGTACTTGCATTAGAGCAAACAGTGGTCATGCTTTATTTATTGCAGGAATGTTTGGAACTCTGGTCTGTAGCTAAAATTGAGACTTTCAGGCCAGTATGGCTGGTTGTAGCACTAAATTAGAATTTTACAATAAGGCCTCATGGACATGAGCATTTTATGGCATTATACAATCTTACAGTCATAATAAACCATCTATAAAGATGTGACAAAAAAAAAAAGTGCATGCCCCATCATAACTGAAACATTTTTTTAAAGGGGGAATACAGTATAACATAGGGCAATACATAACACCACAACAAGGCACACAGCGAGCCCACTGTTCCATAGTAAGGACCACAAGGACTCCTTGTACCATCTCAAAGAAGGATCCAAGCTGGATTTCCCTGTAATTGAAAAAACAAACAAACAAACAAACAAACAAACAAACAGAGACCTGCCGAGTAAGTGAGGTAAACTAAAATCTTTCCCCAGTTCTCTGTTGGGGGCATTGATTGTCTTTTACCCTAACTGTTCCTCCTTCGTGCCCCCTACTGCCTTATTTGATGCCTTTGTTTTGGCTTTGCTTTTTCTTGTTCATATTTGCAAAAAATCTCAATAAAAACTGATTAAACATAAAATATTTCCCCAGGACTGATAGGGTGACTCCAAACAGGTCAATTTTCTGGCAGATTTTAACTGCGGATTTCAGTGAATAAAATCCACAGCAGATTAGAGAACAAGTAAAGTGTATGAGATTTTATAAATCTTATTCATTTGCTGCTGACATTGTGCTCAAGGAGAAGAGAACACGTCATGGATTCACAGTTATGCATTTATTCACATGTGCCCCCAATTTCTTACAAACATAGATTTGGATATCAAGACAAACAAATGGCAATATGAGTGAATGGCCCTTTTCAACAAATAAATTTCATATTCATTGTGAAGTTTAAATCAGACTACTTAGGGTGGGTTCACACTACCGTTGGTTGTCCGTTATGATAGAGTACATTATAAAAAAAAAAGCAGACACCAATCATATCATACATTAAGGGACACTAACTGATGTTAATGTGCCCAATTTTGTTTACTGATCCATTAAAAAAAAAAAAAAAAAAAAAAAAAGACACATTAGCATCAGTTAGACTCCATTGGTGTTTTTATACTGTCCGTTTTTTGCTTGTTTTTTTCTTGTTTCTGAGCATGTGCAGAAACAAAACGGTCAGTAATAATGGACAGCATAACGGACACCCGTCATTAATGTTAAAAAATGACGGACGCTTGAAGTCCGTCATAAAACAGCTATTTTTCACGGACACAAAAATCCTACACTCTGGATTTTTGTGTCCGCGAAAAATAATGGACATTTGATGGATTTGGTGTAACGGACACTAACGGACAACAGATAAAATCCCATTGAGATCAATGGGATTTTTAATGGCTATATGACAGTTCTGCTAGCGTCTGTTGATAAAATCTTGTAACGGATACTAGCAGCGGACACTACTGACAGTCACCAACGGTAGTGTGAATGACCCCTTACAGACTCACTGAAGCCAAAGGGACCATACACACTTCAGTTTTTATAGAAACAGATCTTTGTAACATGCGAAAAGAAATCTGTTGTGTAAACTATGCCGATACATAGGTCTGTACAGGCCCTGTTCATATATTTTTTTTAAATCAAAATATTGGATATTTTGTTATATCAGATTTTTGTTAACTCAGACATTGGTGTTATTAAGTTTTAGCTAACAGCAAACAAAACAAGCACTTTTGCAGACACATTTTCAATCAAGACTATTTGCAGATTTACTTTATCTTTCATTTAGGTGTACTCGAGGTACAAAAAACAGGTTCTTTAAACAAAACTAATTCCTTTTGCAGAAATACAAGCACTTTGAATGATATGCATAGAACATAACTCACATTCACAATGAAGTTTGAATAGATGAGATTATCCAAGTCATATGCAACCTTTATACACCTAAATCCTTTCACATAAAATCTGAACTGAAATCTGAATGACCAGAATCCACAAAGCACGGAGCACTAGCCATATTCCAAGAATTTAGGTTTTCAAATAACAATACATGCTATCCCTCTGGTAATGCAAAACCTAGTGTAGCCCACAGAATAAAGCACAACTTTTGAATAAAGCAATTCCAGGATAAATACATAAAATCCTTCTACTACACCACACCACCAAACAGGATTAAGTGCTTCAAAACTGCTACACATGAAAAATGATATGCCAACAATTTTGTGTATAAGGCTAAGGCCCCACGTAGATGACCGAAGTGAAAAAGCCAGGTTTTTCCTGGCGTGCTTTTCACAGAAGACTTTTCCTCTGTGGACTTTCTGCTTTAATTATACCTATAGGGAAACCACCGGCTTTTCCATAGGTATAATTGACATGCTCTCCACACGAAGCAAGCAAGCAGCACTTTTCTCTCCGCATGTTTTGAGTGGAAATCGAGTGGAAACCACACGGACCCCATTATAGTCTATGGGGTCCGCGTGTTTCCCAGGTGAAAACCGCTTTTTATGCGTATAGGTTTGCGTTCGGGGGGGACCCCAAGCGGACTCCGAGAATGGAAAGCCGAAGGCAGATGTGAACCGGCCCTAACACAGCCAAAGTTAGAGGACATGAAAGGTTCTCTTTAATAAAAGGCACCAGATCTGCTCTGACATACAGGTGCCCCAACAATTTTTCACCTCTTTCACTGCAAAATGAAGCAAAAGAAAAAAAAAAAACAGGATTCAACAGATAAACATAGGGTATCTGATTGTGTGTCTCACTGGAAGAATACAAACCTACACACACAATTGTAACTCAGGTCATAGGCTAAAAATAAAATCTTCTAGGCTTGCTGAAGACTAGAGACCCAGCCCAAAGAAGAAAAAAAAAAACCCTAATCTAAACCCTAATCTGTAACATATGCCACTTGTTCAGATCATTTAACTGAATCTTAATCCTTTTGTAATAAATCCCATAATATCATATCTGGCCTTATTAACCTGCTTGGTAATAATGACAAATTTGGCAACAACAAACATATTAAAGTTCTGGATTACAGAGAATTTACAGTAAACAAGCCATGAGGTATCTGATAGCTGGTACATTACTTGGGCAGTAGGATATCACTGAAACATATGCACCATTCTCTTCATCTCTACAACAGAGCTATGTCTGCCCTGACAATCTTTTAATTTTTAATTCTGCTAATGCATCTAAAATGATCAATAAGGCACTATTCTTCTATTTTTTTTTTTTTTTGTACCATACGCTAGGTTCACACTAGCATGCAGACCCGAAAGACGGAGACCCTGTATGCTTAAAAAGCAGTTACCCATGGAAACCCGTGCACCCCATAGTCCTTGCAGAACTTTTCTCTGTGCCAATTTTAAGCGGACTCTGCGGCGAAGTCTACTACGGAGACTCCAACGCAGATATGAATCCAGCCTAAGGCTGATCTTGCAGTCATTCTCCCCTCCAACTGTACCTAAGTTTAGCTAACCTACAAAAATAATGCAGGATCAGACTACACAGAGCATATTTGTAGTCTGTAACCATGGAGAAATATACAGTACACATGTAGCAAAGGCTATAGCAATAGCCTTTGTTATAGACTCATAACGTATTAACAACACAGCACAGATTGTTGGACTTTCTCAATGGGTTTTCAATGGTTATCTCTGTCTTTTGAGATAGGATAACACGCAGCAGAAAGTCAAGTTAGACACTGCTACACTTGTAGCTTAACCCAATGCTGAGTTCAGATCTGTGTTGGTGTCTCCACACATAATCAGTTTCTGTGCTCTGTCGAAAGATCATAAAAACTGATTAGAACAGGTCATTTAAAAAAACAAAACAAAAAAAACCCATCGATTTCAATGGGTTTTAAAAAAAACATCTGCAGGTGTATGTTTAGAGCATTTCCTCCATGTATCCACTCTTTTGGACGGAGACAAAAGTCAGACTGCACAACGAAAATCTGATGCGTCCATTATAGCTAATAGCATCTGTTGGGCTCTGTTGATGTCCATCATTTAACCAATCCGTCCATACCTTCCTAAATATATTAGAAAATATTTTTAATTCAGTGCATCTATTTATGTAAAATATTTAGGTTTTGCAGCTTCAGTGCAGTGTTTATAACCTTTTGTTGATGGCTTAGGGGACATTCACACTACCTTTAAAAATGTCCATTGCTCTCATCCGTCATAGGAGTGACGGATACAGATAGTAGTATAATGTTGTACCGTGTTAGCCTTTGAAAGTAGTGGAGCGTGAAGAAGTCAGGCGATACCTTTTAGAGGCTAACTGAGTATATTTGATGGTAAGCTTTCGGAAGTACTAGTTCCCTTCATCAGACATGGTGTTATACAAGAAACTGAAAATTCACAGATTTTTTATGCCCTAAAGACATGGACCTTCAAAGGATCTTAATTAGGGGGACATTTTCCTGTAGGTCTTCCAATGTGATGCATCTCATAATGTGTGTGCGAAATGTCCCACCACAGGCCTCTATGTGGGGGAAACAGGGCAGAAACTTTGCACATGAACTCACACAGATCCACCATTAACAACAGCAGAACAGATCTCCCAGTGGCCGCACATTTCTCCAGAGAAGACCACTCTATTGATGATTTGCTGGTTGTGGTTTTAATGGGCCATTTTAAGACGCAGAGGGAGAGGAAAGAATGGGAATATAAATTAATGCAAAAATTTCTGCAATTTGGACTTAATATTCATGCCAGTTTCATGTCAAACTATGAATGAACTGTGAGGGTCACAAATCACCACGTGACAGCAAACAGATAGCAAGAATTAGTGATCCCTCCTTCACGCCCCACAAGTTTCCAGATTGTTTATTTTTTGACCGGTTGTAAATAACTTCTCTACTTAGATTGCACTTTGTTTTTTTTTAAGGATTTTAAGATCCTTTGAGGATACAGACAGTGCACCCTCTGTCTGATGTCCCTTCCAAATTCACTGTAATGTAAAAAACATGATTAAAAACTTGCTTCTGCCATGTTTATTTACTTTAACTGGAGGAAAAGTCCTGCAAGCACAACATTTTTTTCCAACAGAAAAAAAGTTTCCGTTATGTTTTTCTACATTAGAGTGAATGCAGACGGATGGTGCACCATTTGCATCAGTCACTGCCATTAACATTGCCATTAATGTTCATTACTTGCATCCTATAACGGCTGAGAGCAGCAAACATTAATAACGGTAGTGTGAACTTATCCTTACAAATAAGCACTTAAAATTTGTTTCCATTAAGAAAAAAAACAATAGAAAACAGAATATTTTTCTTTTTATAGCTTTAAATTGTCCTTATCTTTTTGTGATATGCAGCATGGAATGAATAAGAAAGGAGATAAAACAATCTTGTAAAGCAATACAAGATAAGTTTGCTAACTGCACCCAGGTATAGACATAACCTGGCTAGGAAAACATGATCTATGAACGATCATCTTACTATAACAGAGCTCCATCCTCACTGCTGCATCAACTAATTAAGTCAAATGGATAGTGGAACAGTAACAAGCTGAACACACAAGATAGGATCATGTCACCAAACAAACCGAGACAAGCAAGAAAAATGTGAGAGCATTCATGTTAGTGAATGCAGTCACATTGCAATCCAAGTGTGTTTTTTTATTCGTGTCTGGATTAAAGAGTGATTTTGACGTACCATCTGTGGTGAAGCGCTGTGTCTTTCTACAAGCCTTCCTGTTCCTTGTCCCTTGGTGTGGGTTCGGATACAGGTCCGCTACTGGTATTCCTCTATCTCATCTCGGATGTCGCCTAGGTGACGTGCGGTTGTGACTCTAGCTGCTTCTACCCTCTCCGACTTGGTTGAGAAGGTACTGTACGGATAGAGGCTGTTGCCAACCATTGCACATCCTAAGAAAGTGAGGAGGATTTCATCTATATACCTCCGGACTTTATTGGACTATACCTCAGTGTGGGCAGCTCGGTGCCACCCCCATATTCTTTCTTTACATTGCAATCCAAGGGTGCCAAGACTGCGACTTCTAGTCTCAAACATTGATCAACTTTTTTGCAATAGCCATGGAACCCTCAGGTCACATTGCAATTCCATTCACCAACATGAGTGAAGGAGTCACAGGACAACACTGTGATCGTTGGTTGTGCAGCAGGAGTTGCATCCATAATCATGGTGAAGCCCTAGCCTTAATATAACAAATGTCTTCTTAACAGTTGGTGACGCGTCCATAGACGTTTTATTTTAGTAGTAGTAGGACTGCTGATGGGACCAAAAAAAAAAAAAAAAGCATTATACACCTCTCCAGGTGTTAATGTCCTGCGGGAGTAGGCTCAGTCTTCTGTTTACTTTGCAGCTGTTTGTGCCAGGTGACTGCAGAAAACAATCACAGGTCTCAGCGGTGTCCTCTTCAGAAACTGAACATCACAGCAGTCACATGAAATTTGTAAAAAAAAAAAAAAAAAAAGTCACCCCTGAGGTCTGTGACTGGACATCACTGGTGACATCAGTTGGGGGACCTGTATGCAGAAAACCAGACATGTCATCACCGGACCCCATTGGACCCCATCAGCAGCTCTATTACATCATATAAATACAAGTCAGAATACCTACTTAAAACGTAACTTTTATTTATTTATTTTTTTTTTTCATAAATGCAAACTTTGCACCTTCAATTACAAGTGAAGAGGGATGTGACCTTTCAGAGGTGTGTCCTGGGCCTCTGAACTCTATGAAAAGGTTGAATTTTAAGATTTAAACATCAACTTTGCAGTTTGAAAACACTTAAAGGGGTTGGCGTCTTTCAGACCAATATTTTGAGAGAAAAACTGATTTTTATCCACTGGGTGGGGTGTAAGCAGAGTGAATGACAGCAAGAAGATATCTACAAAGAGGAATTGCTACAGAAAGTATATTGGAAAATTGTACAACTTTTTATCGTAAAAACAATAACATTTGTCTCTCAGTATCGGTCTGAAACTGGCAAACCCCTTTAATAAAGGTGAAGGGAAGACATATTGTTATTTAGACTTAGCCATCATTTTACGTTTGCTGGAGGTCCGACATGTGGGACTCCCATCAATCTTAAGAATAAAGATGACGTACTGGTGGTTTAACACAGTTTCCTCTTCTACATTTCCCCACACCGCGCTGCTCCCGGCCACCTAGCTGTGCCCAGAACTGCAGGCAGTACCATTCACATGACTGGAGACACAATGCAATTCCCCACACAGCACATAGATGTGCCACTGATGGGGATGAAGAGCTAAACCAGCACTGTGTCGCCTTCATTCTCAGGATCCTTGCACTTTCAGACATCAAATCTACACCAAGCATAAAGTGATAACATATTCCACCAATACGCCATCAATTTGTAAGACTGGAAAAGCCCTGTTAAGTGTTTATTTACACGTTATTCTCAGCTACCTTTCAGTAGTCACGGTCATTTGTAACTGGTATGCTCTCTGATCTTTTCTTACACACATGAAATATAGCTTGTTTAGATGAACGCTTTAAGTGTATTTTTTTTCCAGCAATTATAGGCTTTGTCTTTCTTGTGTACTAGAAGACATAAGTACAGCTCTGAAAAATGGAATAATAGGTGATCAATGCTCCAACGTCTCAAGTGGACATTATGTTAGCACAACTAAAATAACTGAAGTGATTTTCTTTGAAAAATACATAGAAGGCACTTTCATGTACACAGAAAGTTCTTAGTAATTTCCTCAAGCAATATATAAATAGGAACAACCATGCTCAGAGTTGTAAGTGACAATACATCAGGTCACATTTACTAATGTTGTCAATTAGGTAACTTAGCCACAGTCACAAGATGCACCAAATTCATCACAGAGTTACAGATTTGGCACATCTTCCTAGAAGTCAGAGTTTAGGCAAACTCTTACGTGGCTTACTTAATCTGCAACAGAAAAATAGTACACATCAGTATGAACCTAGCACATTTTAAGACTCGACAAACCCACGCCCCCTTGTCTAGGAAGCCATAGGTATCTGTAGTTTGGAGCAAATCAATGACAGATTTTGCTGCAGTTTTTAAGCCAAAGCCAAGAGTGGCTACAAAATGAGTGGGAAATATAAAAGGAAGCTCTTATACTTCTCCCTTCTGGTCAATCGTGATTCTGGCTCAATAAACCATAGCAAAATCTGCAACAAAAAAAGCTGCTCTTCCGCAACATGGGACCTTAGCTTAACACTCTTTTGCAATATATATTAGATAAAAGTACACTGATAGTTGAGCAACCATTGAAGAAATGACTGTTGGGAGAATGAGTGTTTCCTAGATGTTGCCATACACACATTAGTCCACAATGGCCTATCAAACAGGCCAGAAAAGTTCAATGACACCAGGCAAAGGACACTCTGGGTTGTTCATGGATGAAAGATGTTTTGTCCGACTATCCGTCAGAAACACAGTCGAATGACTTTCCAGATGACGGCTGTGTCATTTGTCAGCTAAAACTATTATTTAATGTTCAGTCACGGAACATTTGCAATGACTGAAATAGTACATTTTTTTTTAGCAATTTCAGTCTAATATAATGGGTACCTTTAACAGACACACTATATAGAGGGTCAAATAATAATCAATATACAAAAATGAAAAAATGGCCAGAATATGTGTGATCAAATCCTCCCTTTCAAAAGATATTAAGCTCTTCTCTCTCCCTCATCTACCTACGCGTTTCCCCTAGTGGATAATCTCTACACCAGGTTCATCAGGGGAGTTTCTGTAGCTAAATGGAGAGTAACATTGAAAATATCAAATATAATGTGGTAAAAACAACAGTTCCCGACGCCCAGATGGTAGGCGCCGGTACTTCAAATATTAAGCCTGTGGTTTTTACCACATTATCTTTGTTATTTTCAATGTTACTCTCCATTTAGCTACAGAAACTCCCCTGATGAACCTGGTGTAGAGATTATCCACTAGGGGAAACACGTAGGGAGATGAGGGAGAGAGGAGAGCTTAATATCTTTTGAAAGGGAGGATTTGATCACACATATTTACACCATGCTTGGGTGTGGGTTTAGTGATTTTTTTCCTCAGACCTTCCTTCAATATCCTTGCTAGGGTTTGGTTTTGATGATAGGAGTCTTACTCTTTATCTTGAACTCAATTTCATCATCATTTTACCTTTAATATTCATATAACTAGGATAACTTTAGCCAGGAGTGTTTTATCTGAACATATCACAGATTTACTATATCTTCTTCTGTGGTTTATACAACCATTAATCCTGGGTGCTTGTGGGGAGGACATTGGATTATATAGGGCCCTTACCCCTTTCTATAGCCAGGATAGGTTCAAAAGAACTTTCTTTCTGAGGATAGTGATATTAGATATCTTGATATATGTCATAGCTTTTAACTACTTTAAAATAAAAGTTGAGTTTTATTTATTTTTGTTTATCTTCATATTCTGGCCATTTTTTCTTTTTTGTTGTACCTTTAACAGAGCACTAAGCTACTGTTTTAGCTCTAAATGTATCTGAAGCACAGAAGTTTAGGATGCTGAGATGTTGTTTCCTTCCTAGCATTATTCTTAATTGAAAGAATATATATAAACCGGTTTCCCAGTAGAAAGTAATATTTTCATTACCAGTACACGTGTACATGCACGTTATTCCTCTGTATTGTTCTTTCTGCATGGCTCACTACCATTACAGCTCAAGCAAGTAAAAAGGAAATGACAACTTCTCTTACAGGTTAGGTGGCTCTCCTGCATTTTTGTAATATGACTTGTACAAGAGAAGCAGAAGAAGATATGGTCCTAGTTCACCAGATTCAATATTCTAAATAAAAGAAGAGATAACTACTTATATAACCCTGTCAAATAGTTATGACTATATCCTGTTTACAGAACTGACATTATAGAGGACTACCACCTGAAGCAAGAAATTTCAGCCAGCAGTCCTGTGCATGTGGTTGCCACCAGAATATCCTTTGGGTAGATTTTGATTACCAGTTCAGCCATGCCCCCCTCTTCCTCACTATCCTGTGTCTGGCTGTAAAACAACTGGATGAAACAGCAGAGTCCCAAAAAAATTATTTAAGTCCTGATCTTCTGCTCTGGTTTCTGCAGTTCAATGTACTGTACCTGATGTTCTATAGCTGCATCTAGTTCTTGGGCGCTGATGTTTTCACTTCTCGGTAAAAGAAACAATTTCAGTTGTATATAATTACTGGCCTCGTAATAAGTCAGCATGCGCACAACTGTGCGCGTGTAGGTGGGCCATGATCATGATCATGCGCCTCCACGGTTCTATTCACTAGCGCCAGTAAGCGACCGGGGACTGGATGTCACCATAGCCACATCAGGTTCAATGTGTGGCAGCAGCATCCCGCAGTAAAAAATAGCACACATCATCAGAAGACTAACCCCTGTGTTTTCTGCAGGATTTGGAAAAGACTGTCAGTCTGCTGGATTTTCTGCATGTTCCAGAAACAAACAGTGCTTAGCTTTATGTTCATATATTTACTATTATATAAAGAGGACATGTCAGCTCTCCCAACACACACTGACAGCGTCCAACTGGTGCTGAGTGTCTTACTGTGTAAGGACAAACCATACTGACAGGAATAATGATAATGCCCATGCTCCAAAGTTGTGATGGCAGCCAGATATGGGCAAAGCTTGTCGGATATGGCTACCACTGTTTGATGATGCACCCTTATTTATACTGGCAGACCGCTGCTTGACCATGCGCCCTAAGTGATAAGGTGCAGAGTCAGACTGTCACAGTACAATATAGTGCATCTGACTTATTACTTGCGTCAAGTACAATGAAAAGGATCACAGAGGGGAAACATCAATTATTACTGCATGGAACTTAAGGCCAAGGCCCCATGCTGCAGAAACGCAGCATTTATTGATGCAGATTTTGCTGCGTTTGCTTGAGCCAAAGTCAGGAGTGGCTTGAAAAGGAATGGAAAATATAAAGGAAGTTCTCTGAGATTTTCCTTCGATTAAATCCCCTCCTGACTTTGGCTCAAATGACTAAAGCAAAATCTGCAACACAAACCTCTGAATTTCCACAACGCAGCCTAAAGTTGTCCAGTGCCAACTCCTTTTTTTTTTTTTTTTTTTTTTCTGCTTTTATGTCAGGGGGTGTTTGGTGACCATTTTTGTAATATACTTTATTAACCTACCTAAATTAATTTTTATTATAAAACATTGTTGTAACATTCTCCTTAGTAACCCTCTAACTGAGCTGTTACTAGAACAAGTCCATACACATTTCTGTTGTGAATATGCAGAGTTGAAACATTTACCAAGGGGGGATGGGCACTTCAAATGGCTGTATCTTTGGTTTTATACCATCTAGAGAAATGGTTCTGGTATCATAAGAAAGCTGAGATTCCAAAATTGATGTAAATATTGAGAACTAGCTTAACACAACCTGAGATATCACTAGTTAAAACCATACTCAGGAATTTGAACTTAACATGCAGCCATTCATTCTTCATCTAAAATCACATTCCCGACTGTTTTTAACTAGTGATATCTCTAATTACTTTACAGAACCATTGTTTTAGATGGTATAAAACTGAAGATACAGCGATTTGATACAAGTGTATGGAAAGACTCACTGGCAATGCTTAGTTAGAGCATTGCTAATGGGATCTTTACAGTCTGTTTTCTATGAAAAGGAAGTCTGATAGATTAATAAAGCATATTACAAAAATGTTCACCACATCCCCTCACCCCAACACAATATCAAATTTTTTTTAAAAAAAATAGTAAATGAAATTATGAGTTACCGATAATTTGGTTTCACAAGCCACCATGACAGCACCTCTGAATTTCCAGTGTTGGTGCTGTCATGGTGGCAAGGTTAAATGGTAGTTCCGCTTTAAGTGATTTATCCTCAGAATAGGCCAGCAGCCATTCCATGTCACATTCAGCTGTATGGAGTTGCTTCCTGCATCTGTCCTATACATTAGATAGGGCTGAAAGCAGAAAGCTCCATTGAAGTGGGAACTGAGCTCCGGTATACAGGGAACGGAGGCTTTCTGTTCCGGCCCTGTTGCACTGAATGACTTTTGCCATTGGCAGAAAACAGGTTAACAGATGCTGTACTCAGTTAAAGTTAACAGTATCCCAAAGCCTGCTCTCCTTATAAAGTCAAGCCTGGAATATCGGCCTGGAGCTGTAATGTACCTTTGGCTCCAGGCCTGTCCATGCACAAATATAAGAAGGTTCAGTCTTCCTATAAAGTGAGGCATCAGGACAGCACACAAACTCAAGATGTGTTTAAGTGCTGGGAGGGGTGGAGGCGGTGCATATTTGCAGTTCCCCGCAGTGGCGACATGTAGGTTAAACCAGGCTCTGCAAAAGTCTGATAAAGTCTCGAATGTATTATTACACATGAGCCATTTTTCAAAACATAAAATTGCTTTTTTAGTTGTCTATAAAGCCTGTACAGGCATCACTGCAACTTCTGTATGGTGGTTTCTTTGGGTTTTTTTTAAAGGGGAAATGACAATCTAGCAGCCACCATTTGCCCAGTTAAAGTGGTTTTCCGGGCAAAAAAACTTTAAAAAAGGTCTGTTAGAGATATTAATGGGTTAATAAGTGCACCCAAATACCTTTAGCAATGTTTTGAGTGATTTCTGGATTTCTCTGGGAGCTCCTGGCATCTTCTGCATTTGTTTACATGGTGTAGCTTCCTGCTGTCTTAGCTAATGCAATGCATCATGGTACTTGACTCACACTACCTCTCTGTCACTACCTCCCCCCCCCCTCTCTCACACCCCCTTCCTGTCTCCCTAGCTATCCCGCCCACTACTAGCCCTTCCCAACTAACTCAGCCCCACTCCCACCCCATCATACTTGCATGTCTTCCTTCCAGACTTCCTTCTGCACGACGGCTCCTCCTCTGTTTTGACTCTGCCGGCGCGCGCAATAGTCCCGGCCTCAGCAATAGAGGTGGATTGCTGGCCGCAGCACCGATACTATTGCGCACACGTCAGCAGAGTTTAAAAAAAAAAAAAAAAGGAGGAGGAGCCATCTCGCAGAAGGAAGACAGGTAAGTATAATGGGGTGGAGGGATAGTATTGGTGACGTTCTGGGGCTGTCACATGAAAGTAGGCAGGGAGAGGGTGTTTAGATTAGTTTATTAATTCAATTTTATCCTGCACAACTCCTTTAAGCATGATCAACTATTTGGCCTCATTCCAGATTCCAAAAATAAAGTCTATAGCATAAGATGACTAGCTATATTTCTTCATAAATAGTCATTTTCTATGGAGGTGTGCTTTTCCTTGACAAACTGTGCTTTCATAAAATAGGTCTATAAAATACTATTTAGAGAATGGCTGTAGAAGACAACTTTATGTCTGACACAGTATTGCCCCCTCTCTACTAGCACACCACAGATACAGATGACCTTCTCAGAAAATAGAAAGCCATTGTAATAAGACCTAATTTTCCGACTCCTTAACTACTGTTTATCTTCCCGAGCTTCTTGTACAGCAGCCACAGCCAGATTCGTGTCAGGTGAGTATTTGTGTGCCTGTACTTGTCAATTCTAGTATCATATCAATGTTACTCTGCGTCTGTCTTTATGTCTCATAAGGTAATATTGGAAAACCCAATGAGCATGGGTAGTTTTTACAGGTATTAGTGAAGCAGATGCGCTGATTGTCTAGTAGCCCCTCTCTACATTTTATTCATCTGTTAACACTATATGTGCTGTACAAGACCCAGCAGTAGCACAGAACATACAGCGACCATTTATGTTTTTTATATATAAAGACTTGTTTTATCTTTGTTAGTTATCTTCTTATCTGTCTATAATCTTTAATTTTTTTCTAGAATCCCTAAAACATACCCTCTTCTGTTGATGCTCCAACATTACCTTACAGGATATGATGCCGTATCAGACTAACTTTATATGTCCAGGCACCATCTGCATATTAAAGGACATGACTGGTGATGGCTCATATAGCTTTATATATGTGTAATGACAGTAACCTCTATCACAAAATTGTCTGACCATTGTACAAGCAATGCTACGTCTGTTGCGGCCCCTGCTACCTCTTGTGTCACCCCCTCTACCTCATAGATTGTAAGCTCTTGCGAGCAGGGCCCTCAGTCCCAGTGTGTGAATTGACTATTTCTTTGTAATGTATCTTTTTTGTCAGTACTTGAACCCTACAAATTGTACAGTGCTGCAGAATATGTTGGTGCTATATAAAAAAATTATTATTATTATTATTATTATTATTTTAGGTTTAAAAAATTTTTGTCCTCAGAACCAATGACTATTTTTCCATAGTTTTATGAATTCAAGATACAATGGTTTCAACTTTCTTTGTTGTACTAGAACAGGTTAACATAGTAACTTGAAGGGGATTCTCAAGGGAGTGTTTCCATACTTCCTCCATGGTTGTATTTTTGATGAACCATGGGAATGCATGCTGGTTCAGCCCCCATAGTGCAGGTAAATAGCAATGAACAAAGGATAGGACAGTGGAGGCGAAGCAACTAGGGAGTCAGATGCTGGTTCCAATCATGTGACCAAGGGTCAGAACTAGCCTGGAAACCCGTGGTTTGCCACAAATGCATCCAAAGAGGAAAAAAGTTTGAGAACACTCCCTGGAGAATCCGTTTAATGTCCTTTTACACTTCCTGATATTCAGTCTAAGTGTGAACACATCAGTTTTTTCCATTGAACTAACACATGCCATTTTTTTAAGCCACAGAAGTATTCTGCATTTATGATCAGTTTAATAAGTAATTTTCATTGGTGTAGGAAAAGCAAGTAAAGTAAAATCAGCAGGTGTAAGGATAACACACTATGCACCTGGATGTAGTTATACCTGCAGTCAGTTCTGGGGTCACAGGTACTAACACTAATAAGTAAGTGACACACAGATTAATCCCAGGCTAATTCTCATTACTGAGGGGGTGACACACTATGCACCTGGATGTAGTTATAACTGCAGTCAGTTCTGGGGGGGTCACAGGAGCCATCACTAATAAGTGACAGACTGATTAATCCCAGGCTAATTCTCATTACTGAGGGGGGTGACACACTATGTACCTGGATGTAGTTATACCTGCTGTCAGTTCTGCGGTCACAGGAGCTGTCACTAATAAGTAAGGGACACACTGATTAATTCCAGACTATTTCTCATTACTGAGGGGGTGACACACTATGTACCTGGATGTAGTTATAACTGCAGTCAGTTCTGGGGGTCACAGGAGCCATCACTAATAAGTAAGTGACAGACTGATTAATCCCAGGCTAATTCTCATTACTTAGGTGGTGACACAATATGTACCTGGATGTAGTTATACCTGCTGTCAGTTCTGCGGTCACAGGTACTGTCACTAATAAGTGACACACTGATGAATTCCAGACTATGTTACTTAACATAATTTCATCTTTCACTTATCAGTGACAGCACTGCAGATTATAGGCAGCACATCGCCTCATGTAATTAAATGTATTACAGGCCTTAGGCTAATGCCCGACGTTGCTGAAACGCAGTGTTTTTTGTTGTTTTTTTTTTTTTTTTTTTTTTTTCCAAAGCCAGGAGTGAATTGAGCAAAAGGTATAAGTATTTCCTATATATTTCCCATACCTTTTGTAGCCATTTTTGGCTTTGACTCAAAAAACCGCAGCAAAATCTGCAACAAAAAAAAAAAATCTGCGTTTCCGCAACGTGGAAGGTTTTAAAGGCCTGCAATCACTTATTATATTTGGGGTTTTTAGGGGTTTTCCAGGTCTCCAATCATTTTTTCAATACATTTTATAGCTAAATATCTGATTGGTAGGGATCCAACACCAAGACCCTGCACCAATCAGGTGGTCCTGCTGCCTCCAGGTGCGGAAAGCAGGACAGAGCCTAAAGCAGCTATGCACCTACTAAAGTTTTAGGACCACAGCTACAGGACTCTGACGCCATTCCTGGTTCTCTTACTTGAATATGAACAGCTGCTTCCAGCTCCATTCAGCAATATAGCCTGGAGGCAACCAGATTAACTGATCAGTGCGAGCGTCCAGTTGTCAGACTCCTACAGATCAGATATTGATGACCTATCCTGTGGATAGGTCAGCAGGATGAAAAATGATAGTGGCCTGTAAAAGCATTTAGAGAGCACAGTTTATAAACAAACATTACAAGATCTATAGAAACTGTACAGAAAGCCTCTTGAAACAAAACTAAATTGGCCCTGAGGTCACTAACATAAAGCGGAAGAAGACTTATCAAAGCTCTTGAAGAATGTAAAGGTTAGTAAACATAATGGGGGACATTCACAAAAACTCTCTTTGGTCCACATATCAACCAATCACAGCTTTTAGTTTTTAATAGCAGAATTATGCTAGGTTCACACTAGTGTCGGCAGTCCGTTGTTCTAATGTCCATGATCATCCCCTGATCTTCTTGCAGGTCCCAGCGAACACCCTCTCTCTTAGATGTCGGTACGGCACCCATGCAATGAGATTGTGTGCATCACAGGTGGAAGCCTTCTGAAGGAAGGAATATAGGAAAATAACTATTGAGAGTGCTACAGATTTGTATTGCACGCAATAGTAACAAGCGATCCAGTGATTTCAGGTTCAAGCCCCTTGTGAGGGCCAAAATAACAATTTTAAAAAGTTTTAAAAAATAATTAAAAAAAAATATATAAAAATTCAAAATCAGCCCCCTTTTCCCTAGATCACAAATAAAAATAAACATAAACAAACAAATTAGCCATCCCAGTATCCGGAAATTGCCAAAGTATGAAACTAGGAAATAAGTATCTGATTGCTAGGTGCCTGACCGCCAGATGCCCCATCGATAAGGAGTATGGGGGGACCAAAAGTCCCCCTAAAGCAACCTTGTGAAAGAAGTACCAGTGAGCTTGGGGCTGTGGGCGCTGCCGGAGATTACAGTCCTGGCAACCCATAGCGGTGAATGGAGCACAGGTCACTGGCGCTCCATTCACAAGTAGGCTTTAGGGAGACTTTCAGACCCCATCCTATTGATCACTGGGGGACCCAGCAATCGAGCTCCCAGCACTTATCCCCTGTCCTGTGGATAGGAGATAATTGTCCATAATGGCACAACCCCTTTAAATATAGAGACCTATTAGAATTATTATGCCTACAAATTATTTATTTACATTACTGTGAACGCTATACTCCCCGTGGTGACAAATACTCTTCAAAAAAAAAAAATATATATATTATATATATATAATTTGAACCAGAGAAACATTTTAAATGTGACCCTATGCTAAGCAGGTAACATTTGTATGGATAGTAATTTTTTTTCCGCTCTAGCATTTGGAGACTGAATTTTACCTGTTCTATAGTCTGTAGGCGCGTTGAGTGTTCTGTTGCTTATTTATGTACTCCCGGAGAGACATTTCAAAAGTGCCCTTATACTGAATAGATAATATTTATACGGATGGTAGTTTTTTCCATTTAGTATTCAGGGGTTGAAATGTAACTGTTATATACTGTGAGAACACAACATGTGTTCTGGTACTTATTTATATATTCCCAGCGAGACATTTTTAAAGTGTCCATATACCAGAATAGATAACATTTGTTATGGATGGGAGCTTTATTTCCTAGTATGAAAAGGGAGGGATATGCAGAAGAGACATCCAATTAACTATGATGACTCATTTGTAAATGTCACATAGTCCTAGTCAAAAAGTCCTTGACATAACATTTATTTGATTGCAAGCCCATGACTATTAGAACTAAACACACTGAATCACATCCGTCCCTTGATAATAGACAAAAACATCGTATCTTCTTCTTTACTTACAGTAATATTGAGTTCACTTGTCTCTGGTGATTAATGGTTATGAAGGGCCTCTCTAGAAAGTAACTTATCAATGGCAACTATGCTGACTTCACTTCTCACCATGACAATACCATTTATCAAGATGAGTAACAAATAAATCTCCATTGTTATAGATTAGGTTCTTTAACTGTTTCTTTACAGGCACTTCTAAGTGGAAGCAATGTATTATGCAGAAACACTATACTATATTAATAATAATCGAACATCGTAAAACAACTGCCGACATCAATCAATACATAAAAAAAGGGTAAAATAGAAACCTAGAAATTTACACAGCTCCAAAAAAGAAATAAGCACCCCACTATGCCTCAATTTGGAACAATGCCTCATTTGGAACAAAAAAAAAACAAAAAAAACTGAATTGCTCTTAACAAATACGTATACAAAGTGCTACAAGGTATGCATACTTTTTCCAAGCAGCATACACGAAAGGCGTTTTACCTATAATCAGAAGGAGGAAGGGTGTTCTTAAATTGAAATCACTACATTAGACAAAAAAAAAAAAAACATTTAAGAAAAAAATGGTTGTATTTTAGGCATGCTATTCATTTGGATGTACATGTCCATTGGCACAACAACATGGCATACTAAATTTTGGCTCTTTGCAGTACCTCAAAGAGAAAAGAATCCAGGCATAAGCCTTGGAAATATAAGCAACATAGGTATCCTTTCAGCATTCGTTTGTCTACAAAAATCTATATGATACATGCTGTAAATCTACTTAGGGTGGGTTCACACTTGCGGCAGAGTCTGTCCACCGCAAATCCGACTGAAAATCTCGGAAAACTGTATAGGGACTGGATAGCGAAAGGTTAGCGACGCATTTTTTTTCGTCGGAAACAAAGTACTGCATGTCCGACTTTGTTTCCAGCAAAAAAAACTGGATTCGCAGCACAGAGGGTGTAAGCGCACACCCGCGCATTGCTTTAAAAACCCATTTCCGAGATTTTCAGTCGGATTCGCGGCAGACGGACTCCGTCGCAAGTGTGAATCCACCCTTATTTGATTCCAGTTATGATGGAATCATTGGATAAAAGCAAATTATTATTGCTAGATATAATATGGAACCTTTCATAGCAGATAAAGGACTTCTCTTTAACAAGAACATAGAGGCTGTTCTCAAGACATGCTAATTTTTGTGATTGTATTGAATCTGTGACATGTGCACAGTGAGCAATACCTTTATAATATTTTCTTGTGGAATAAAACAAATGTGCAAAGTTTATAAAGAAGCTAAGATGTCAGAGCTTCATCCATCTTTAACAGCAATGTGATCTTTAAATGAAATTACCCTAAGAACATGTTTACACCCAGCAGTTTTCTGATGCAGAAATCCATCCAATTTAATAAAATAAGACTTGTAAAAATACCATGCTGCATTAACAATCCCATTCAGAGATTTCTCACTAATACAGTAGGGAAAAAAAAGTATTTAGTCAGCCACAAATTGTGCAAGTTCTCCCACTTAAAAAGATGAGAGAGGCCTGTAATTGTCATCATAGGTAGACCTCAACTATGAGAGACAAAATGAGAAAACATATCTAGAAAATCACATTGACTGATTTTTTTAAGAATTTATTTGCAAATTATGGTGGAAAATAAGTATTTGGTCACCTACAAACAAGCAAGATTTCTGGCTCTCACAGACCTGTATCTTCTTCTTTAAGAGGCTCCTCTGTCCTCCACTCATTACCTGTAGTAATGGCACCTGTTTGACATTGTTATCAGTATAAAAGACATCTGTCCACAACCTCAAACAGTCACACTCCAAACTCCACTATGGTGAAGACCAAAGAGCTGTGGAAGACTGAATCTGCAATAGGCAAGCAGCTTGCTGTGAAGAAATCAACTGTGGGAGCAATAATTAGAAAATGGAAGACATACAAGACAACTGAATCTCCCTCGATCAGGGGCTCCACGCAAGATCTCACCCCGTGGGGTCAAAATGATCACAAGAACGGTGAGCAAAAATCCCAGAGCCTCACGGGGGGGACCTAGTGAATGATCTGCAGAAAGCTGGGAATAACGTAACAAAGTCTACCGTCAGTAACACACTACGCAGTCAGGGACTCAGATCCTGCAGTGCCAGACATGTCCCCCTGCTTAAGCCAGTATATATCCGGGCCCGTCTGAAGTTTGCTAGAGAGCATTTGGATGTTCCAGAAGAGTATTGGGAGAATGTCATATGGTCAGATGAAACCAAAGTAGAACTGTTTGGTAGAAACACAACTCGTCATGTTTGGAGGAGAGTGAATGCTGAGTTGCATCCAAAGAACACCCTACCTACTGTGAAGCATGGGGGTGGCAACATCATGCTTTGGGGCTGTTTCTCTGCAAAGGGACCAGGACGACTGATCCGTGTACATGAAAGAATGAATGGGGCCATGAGATTTTGAGTGCAAACCTCCTTCCATCAGAAAGAGCATTGAAGATGAAACGTGGCTGGGTCTTTCAGCATGACAATGATACCAAACACACCGCCAGGGCAATGAAGGAGTGGCTTCATAAGAAGCATTTCAAGGTCCTGGAGTGGCCTAGCCAGTCTCCAGATCTCAACCCCATAGAAAACCTTTGGAGGGAGTTGAAAGTCCGTGTTGCCCAGCGACAGCCCCATAACATTACTGCTCTAGAGGAGATCTGCATGGAGGAATGGGCCAACATACCAGCAACAGTGTGTGCCAACCTTGTGAAGACTTACAGAAAACGTTTGACCTCTGTCATTGCCAACAAAGGATATATGATATATTCCACCATAATTTGCTAATAAATTCTTTAAAAATCAGACAATATGATTTTCTGGATTTGTTTTCTCATTTTGTCTCTCACAGTGTCTGTCACATGTGAATATGGCCTAAAGGGTGTTTGCCACCTCCCCCAAGCATATTCAACTGCTATCATGTTACAGAGCACATTACAGTGATAAACAACATACTTTTGATATGTATTTCACTTTTGTAGATTTGGAGAAAACAACTTTGAATCAAATGCAAACAAAACAGTTGATGCACTGAGAGTAGCCGTCAGCTTCCTGAAGCACTGCACTTGCTGCTCAGACCCTTACCACCTCCTACCTGCACCACCTCTTGCAGTGGGAGTAGATCCTCCCACTCATATGACATCACTTGACATCTTACTTGAGCAGCAAGAGCAGTGCTCCACAGAGCTGAAGGCTGCTTCCAGTAAACAAACTGCCTCATTTGAATAAGACTTTAAAGTTGTTTTCTCCAATTCTACAAGTGTGACATACAAAACAAAAGTATCCTTAGTGTTCCCCTTTTGGAGGGACAGTCCCTATTTTTGACACAAGTCCCTCTGTCCCTCCAACTTAATAGAATATGTCTTAATTTGGCACATTTTAGACCTAAAATGTCTATATTCAGATACTGTTTGAGTTTTTAATAAAAAAAATAAATATTCATGCATATACTATAGATGTGCAAACAAATTTTAATCTTTTACCCAGTAAAAGTATAAGTGTCCCAATTCAACAGTCCAAAAAGTTGTGATGTATGTATGTTGTTTATAATCTTAATGTGTGCTGTAATGCAGTGGTGGCAAATGAATATTCTTGGGAGAGGTGGTAGACTCCCTTTAAAGAAACAGTGAAGCAAAATATAATAGATGCAAACCCATATATTCATGCAACCTTAAGGAGCATGTATTGTCAATTATTTTGTTATTTATTGACACCATTTATTCTAATATGTTTTTATTTTTTGACTATATATTTTTGTTCTATTTTCTGTAGATAATTATGGCTAAACTTCTCCTCTGATCTGTTTCCAGGCATGCTCTGCAGGTAGGGGGAGTAGATCAGATGTGACATCATCTATTGTCTGTAGTTGATGGGTCACTAATGGTGTTATCTATGCAGGACCTGCCTTCTATTTTAATCCTGTTTGTGATGTACAGTAATTGAGAAGACTGCTGCGAAAAAACACCTACTTAGACACCACTATTCTATACTGTTGAAAAGAGTGCACAGGTTGGCATAAAAGGCGAGCTTGCATATGAACATCCTTCATTAACAGTTGGTATGCCACTCGCATATCAGTAAGCACATAAACAGCAATAAATAACCAGCTGCAACACCTCCTATGACTATACATCTGCCATGGGCAAATAAATAAATGGATTTGCAACTTTTTGCCTTGATTTTTGTGCAAATGTGTTACTTTTCCCATTTTCACACCATTCATTCCACTTCTTAAGCGTGGGTAGCTTGTCAGGCTGATGTACACCAGATTTATCAAATGGCATACATAAAAAGCTAACATTTAAAAGTTGCAAATTTGTCGCAATCTCATTCCAGCAAGAAAAGCGGAGTAAACATCTCAGGAAAGGGAACAAAATGTATGAAACACTGCACAATGTTTCATAAACACAGTGTATATTACAGCAATGCAAACCCCTGCAAACTGATGGGTTTCAGACCCCAAAAAATTACATATTGATGAACTATCCTGTGGCAAGGTCATCAGATGGCTACCCCACTGACTTTTTAACATTTTTCGGTCATTTTTCAACCGCATGCAAAAAATTCACAATGATAAGGTGATCTCATAAAATCTCATAGCCCGCAGAATATATTTTTCTGTTTGATTGTCCCATGCTATTTACAACTCAGTCATGAGCAATAGAAATAAGCACCTGGTCATCTAATGACCGCAATCTACAGCACAATGGCTAGCGTGTCGATTCAGAAGAGCTCTTGTACTACTTGTCTTTGTGTTCCCACTAGCTGCACAATGGCTCTATTTGTATGGCAAGAAAATCTCTCTTTATTCACCAATAACAGACTAAAAATGTGATTACTGCAAAGAAAACATTTTCCAATGTTTACTGAACTATTTTTTTCAGGAGTGCATTTTATGGTTTAATCTCAAACTATGGGAAAAAGAACAAAAAAAAAAAAAAAGCATAACACAAAAAAACATAATAAAGAAAACCTCTAGGCAAACATGAAACCTGAAAATCCTAATTTTTCTGTATTTAAAGGGGTTGTTCCACACCAGAAAAAAAAACCTAAACAATTTTTCCTAATTTTGTAAATGTCAAATAAAGAGATCTACTAGTTTACGTTGAAATTTCAAAGCCATGTGGATCAATTATAAAACAAGTTTTCATAAATGAATAGTATATGTGAAGGTAAGTAACTTTGTAATACATGTAAAGAAATCTGTTTCCTTCTCTCCTTAATAGGCTGCTCTACTCTACCTTATCATTTCTCAAACAGCAGCCCAGATTTGCTATTGTGGTTATTAGTAGACACTGGCATAAATGTGGAGCATCTTTGGTGCATCTAGGTTTTTCCAGCTTGCTAGACATGTGCATGAGGCTCCTCAAAAAAAGTGGGCATGGCTTAAAGCACCAAGAGACACCAAAATTGCATTGTAAAAGTGGTATAAACCTAAACTAAACAGTCAATAGATATGCCAGATTTTTCAACCAGCATCAGCCACTGTGATAAATCTAATGCTTGGTTCACACTTGCACCTGGTATCCGTCCACTTGCAAACCATTTAAAAAAAAAAAAAACAACAACATTTGGTACAAAAAGGATTCCAAATGGTTACACAGCGGGTACCCAAATCCATCTTTTTAGACGGATTAGTCAATGGGTGTCTGTTCAAAAAAAACCTGACAGTTTGTGTCCATTTTTGACCTATCTGTTTTTTTTTTTTTAGTTCCCCCCTTCTTCATTCTGAGCATGCATAGAGGGGAAAAAGGGATTGCAAAACGGCTTTCCATAGACCTCAATGTTAAAAAAAAAAAAAAAAAAAAAAAAAAAAAAATAAAAAAATGGCTGCTGTCAGTCTGGTATCCTTATTTTTTGAACGGAGAAAAAGTCCTGCAAGTCCAACTTTTTTCTCCGCCCAAAAGAACTGATACCAGACAGGAATGCTCCAAACGCTCACCTGCGGATGCTTTTTACAACCCATTGAAATCAATGAGTTTTAAACCGAACTGTTGAAAATCAGCTTTTGAGGATTTTGAGACAGTTTTAAAAACAGATTTCGCATGGAGAGCCAAATGCAGATGTGAACCCAACCTTACACATTTCAGACTGCCTGCCTAAATTTGCCTTGTTTAACAATTAATTTGTCCCTTTTTGTTTACAACGCATCCATCTCTGTATCCAGCTCACACACAAGTCTATGGGGAGGAGAAGACTTATTTATTGCCTCATTCTGAGCAGCAGAAGAGTCTTAACTTAAAGATACAGAGGGGTTAAAACAGCGTCCTGACTCACCCTGTAGCAGAGATTAGCAGCTAGAACTATTTCTGTATCTTTTACAGCAGAAGTATCGTTCCCTCTTCATAGACTCCTATGTAAAAAGTAACTTAGTCTAATAAGTGGAAAAGTAAATATATTTCTATAAATAAGATATATTGCAAACTTGATTAAATTTACTATTCAATTATGAAAAGTTGTTTCATAACTGTAGGTGCGCTCGAAAGTAGTAAGTTTCTTTATTTGTTATTTTCAAAACAATGAAGAACTTCTTTTGGTGTAGGATAGCCTGTTTATGTACAATCTCAGTGCTCTTATGTTATTCGGAATGGAATGCCAAGGCAAAGATATCAGGTTTTTTTAATGGGGTCCTCAAAGTAAAGCAATATATTACAAAGTAAATCGTGATAACCAATTCACCTTGACCCCTGGCTAACAAAATAGTGAGGTCAAGTCACCTCAAATGGATTTACTGACGGTCACTAGTACCTTAGGCTTCTTTAAATGGCGTGTTTAGCCCAGGAAAAAACTATGTGTTTTGAGTTGATGAGTTGATTGAACTCAACATGCCAGTTCACTTCATCCAAGCCACGTTTGGACTCATAAATCCGGCTGATTCACAGTCCATTTCCTTGCTTAAGCACGGCCATGTGAAATGAAGGTGTATTCAACGACTAAGGTAGTAGTGACTTCAGTCTAAGTTCACTGGGACAGCTAAAACAGTTGAACTTTAAACTATTGCAAGTGTAAGCAGAACACAGCAATAGCACAGAAATGGGAATACCAATCATCACTGAAGCACTGATACCAATGCAAAAAATTCTTTGCTTACAAACACACATGCTAGCAAGCAAAAAACGGTAACCCTCACAAAAACAAAATAACCAAAAAACCCTACAAGCTAGACTGGTAGTCCACTATACAACACAGCAAAAAAAACAGACCAGACATTGGTTTATTTTTAATCATATTCATTAACCCCTTTCCACCACAGCCATTTTTTTTTTTTGTTTTTTTCTACCCGTCTTTCAAAACCAATAGTTTTTTATTTTTCCCATTTACAAAGTCGTATGAGGGCTTAATTTTGTGGGACAAATTGTACTTTGTAATGGCACCATCTAATATTCCGTAAGATGTACTGGAAGCTGGAAAAATTCTGAATGGGGCAGAATTAGAAAAAAAAAAAACAAAAAAAAAAACTGCAGCTGCGACATTCTTATGGGCTGGGCTATATTATCTTATTTCTGTATACAGGGCTGCATAAGGCACCTTTTTTGCAGGGTCAGTTATTTTTTTTTTTTTATTATTTATAACATTTTGGGGAATACCTGATGTTTTGCCTGCTTTTTATTTAAATTTTTAAAACGGTAAAAAAAAAAAAAAAAAAAAAAAAAACAGGGAACACCCCCTGTGCTTTCTGAGCACAATTGGCATAATGAAGAAAAGAAGAAAAATTCAAAAATGGCGACGTAGACCTCCAAAATAAAGGCAAGAGATGAATAGCCTTTCTAAAGGCTATTCCTATGTGCTTTTAGTTTAAATACTTTTTTTTAATGATAGAATCCCTTTAAAAAAAAGGGTTGTCCAACTCTACATTTTTCCTTGCAAACAGCTAATAATCATATAAAATAACAGAAGAAGTTATTGTGGCTCTGGCCACAATGGTGACCTCATTGGATGTCGGCATGGCCTGTTAATATGTCATTACAAGGGTCAAGTAAGAGAAAACCTATGGGTGCCACTAAAGTGTCATCACAAGAGTGGCAGGAAATTGGTAAGGTAAGTATTACTAATTTTTTATTATTAATTATTATTATTATTATTATAGCTGTTTATAAGTAAAATGATGGAACATGCTAACCCCTTTACAAGAGTAGACACAGTGTGTCCATTTAGGACACACATCCATCAGCATTGATGCAGTGCAGAAACTGAACACTTTCACCTCAGCTGCTCAATAGTTAACTGATTGCAATGACTCCTATCAAAAACAGGATCCTTCTTGGTGACACCATACATACATAGAGTTATACAAGAACCTGAAAATTCACATTATTTATACATACACAAGGCATGGATCTTCAAAAGGGTTCTTGGACTAATAAAATGCAATATACGTAGAGAAGTTATTTATAACAGGTCAGAAAATAAACAGTCTAAAATTTGTGGTGCGTGACAGAGGGATCTGTTATCTATCTGTAATGAGGTGGTGATTTGTGACCCTCACAAGTCATGTATAGTGTGACATGAAGCTAGCATGAATATTAAGTCCAAATTGCAGAGTTTGATATTTTTGCATTAACTTGTACTCCCATTGTTTCCTCTCATTCTGTGTCTTAAAATGTCCCATTAAAACCACAACCCGCAAATCTTCAATAGAATGGTCTTCTCTGGAGAAATGTGCAGCCACTGGGAGATCGGTTCTGCTGTTATTAATAGTGAATCTGTGTGAGTTCATTCGCTGACTAAGTCTCTGCCCTGTTTCCCCCACATAGAGGCCTGTGGTTGGACATTGCACACACATTATGAGATACACCACATTGGAAGACCTGCAGGAAAATGTCCCCCTAATTCTGTGCACCTGTTGTGACTGTGGGATAGGTACACTGTCAGTGGTGTGGATGTGCTTGCAAGTCATGCACCTGTTTTGCAGGCAAGGTGAGGTGCCATTTTCAGTTGGGGCCTTCAGGGCACTCCGGACAATAATACGCCTCAGGTTTGGTGGTTGTCGAAAGGAAAGTAGAGGGGGGACTGGAAATATGTCCTTAACATTATACCACTAGCAACTTGGAAGATGCCACAATGTACCGAACAAGAATGGAACTGAAAAACCGGCTTAAGAAACTTGCACAACTCAACAGCGACAACTTCTTCTTAACAAAATGCAAAAAGGAGAGACTCATGCCAAGAGGCTTCAATTTATGTAACCGAACCCGACACACCTACAACAGCAGATATGCAGAACTACTATATATTCGGACATCTGAAAGGCTGCGGAACAATATGATAAAGATTTCCTACAACAACAAAAAGAAGAACACAGGAGGAGATACAGGCCCTAAAAACATCATTAGATAATGACACAGAGGAAATGAAGGCCAAACTCCACATATACTACCGGAAACTTCAGGACATGCTTATTAACAACAAAAAGAAAAAGCTCCACAGACTGAGACAAAAAGGCCTCATTACTACAACCACAACTACCAGCCCAGCTCTACAAAGCTGTGTTGTGAATCTTTCCTCCTATGAGCCAAACAAACACGAAATGTCAGTTCTCTCCAAAGGTCTCTCCTTCTGCCCCTCAACACACAGTGACCATATCAAACTCTGCAATGATATGGAGGAGTTTTTTTTAGAAAAATGAGATTGAGGGAATATTTTTATGACAAAGACCTTCCATACAGCAGCGACTCTGAGATAGAACAGCCCATAAGGAATCCTACCAAAAAATCTACCTGGACCCCACGCCCTGGAACTAACGCAGCACTGGATAAATATATTGACTGTTTCAGAAGCAAAGTAAAATCAGAAATCCTGGAGAAACAAAAGAAACAGGTGCATAACCTAACCCTGCAGGAACAGAAGGCTATTACTTCACTGAAAGAAAAAACAGGATATAATAATAAAACCGGATGACAAAGGGGGCGCAATAGTCATAATGAACACCTCAGACTATATCCAGGGAGCAAACAGGCAATTGTCAAATCCCATCCATTACTCCAAACTTGGAAGTGATCCCACAAAGGCCTATATGAAAGAACTAAAGAATATGATCAAGAAGTTTCCAATCCAGGTCCAGGAGCAGGTAAAAGGGCTTATCCCACAGGATCCCAGGTCGGGCTGCTTCTATATGCTCCCAAAGATACACAAAGATGGCAACTGTGGGAGGCCTATCATTTCGGGCATTGGGACACTGACGGAAAACATCTCGGGTTGGGTGGAAAATCTCCTAAAACCCCTTGTCAGGGATACTCCAAGCTACATCCAGGACACCACTGACCTTCCTAACAAACTGAATGCCTTGGGTCCACTACCTGAGGGTACTATTTTAGCCACCATGGATGTGGAATCCCTGTATACCAACATTCCCCACAAGGATGGAGTTGCAGCATGTCGGGTACACTTGGAGAAACAAAACCTCCCAACAGAACCAGTAACGCAACTCATACAATTCATCGTTAGCCACAACTATTTTACTTTTGGAGAGGATCTACAGTCATGGCCAAAAGTTTTGAGAATGACACAAATATTATATTTTCACATGATCTGCTGCCCTCTGGTTTTTATGTGTGTTTGTCAGATGTTTTTATCACATACAGAAATATAATTGCATTCATATTATGAGTAACAGAAGCTTATATTGACAGTTAGAATGAGTTCATGCAGCAAGTCAATATTTGCAGTGTTGACCCTTCTTCTTCAGGACCTCTGCAATTCTCCCTGGCATGCTCTCAATCAACTTCTGGACCAAATCCTGACTGATAGCAGTCCATTCTTGCAGAATCAATGCTTTAATTTTGTCTGAATTTGTTGGTTTTTGTTTGTCCACCCGTCTCTTGATGATTGACCACAAGTTCTCAATGGGATTAAGATCTGGGGAGTTTCCAGGCCATGGACCCAAAATCTCTATGTTTTGTTCCCTGAGCCATTTAGTTATCACCTTTGCTTTATGGCAAGGTGCTCCATCATGCTGGAAAAGGCATTGTTGAGCGCCAAACTGCTCTTGGACGGTTGGGAGAAGTTGCTCTTGGAGGACATTCTGGTACCATTCTTTATTCATGGCTGTGTTTTTAGGCAAGACTGTGAGAGAGCCGATTCCCTTGGCTGAGAAGCAACCCCACACATGAATGGTTTCAGGATGCTTTACAGTTGGCATGAGACAAGACTGGTGGTAGCGCTCACCTCTTCTTCTCCGAATAAGCTGTTTTCCAGATGTTCCAAACAATCGAAAAGGGGATTCATCAGAGAAAATGACTTTACCCCAGTCCTCAGCAGTCCACTCCCTGTACCTTTTGCAGAATATCAGTCTGTCCCTGATGTTTTTTCTGGAGAGAAGTGGCTTCTTTGCTGCCCTCCTTGAGACCAGGCCTTGCTCCAAGAGTCTCCGCCTCACAGTGCGTGCAGATGCACTCACACCTGCCTGCTGCCATTCCTCAGCAAGCTCTGCACTGCTGGTAGCCCGATCCCGCAGCTGAAACACTTTTAAGAGACGGTCCTGCCGCTTGCTGGTCTTTCTTGGGCGCCCTGGAGCCTTTTTGGCACCAATGGAACCTCTCTCCTTGAAGTTCTTGATGATGCGATAGATTGTTGACTGAGGTGCAATCTTTCTAGCTGCAATACTCTTCCCAGTTAGGCCATTTTTGTGCAGTGCAATGATGACTGCACGTGTTTCTTTAGAGATAACCATGGTTAACAGAAGAGAAACAATGATGGCAAGCACCAGCCTCCTTTTAAAGTGTCCAGTGGTGTCATTCTTACTTAATCATGACAGATTGATCTCCAGCCCTGTCCTCATCAACACCCACACCTGTGTTAATGGAGCAATCACTGAAACGATGTTAGGTGGTCCTTTTAAGGCACGGCTGCAATGATGTTGAAATGTGTTTTGGGGGATAAAGTTCATTTTCTAGGCAAATATTGACTTTTCAAGTAATTGCTGTTAAGCTGATCACTCTTTATAACATTCTGGAGTATATGCAAATTGCCATTAGAAAAACTGAAGCAGTAGACTTTGTAAAAATTAATATTTGTATCATTCTCAAAACTTTTGGCCATGACTGTATATCTACAGTGAATGGGAACTTCATTGGGGACCAGATGTGCACCCCAGTATGCAAATCTCTTTATGGCAGAACTGGAAGGAGCATATTTATCAACATGCACCACCAAATCTATGATTTATCTTCGTTATATCGATGATATCCTTGTCATCTGGACTGCAGGTGAGGAAGCCCTACTTCAATTCCATAATGACTTCAATGACTTTCACCCTACCATCAACCTTAAACTTAGCTATTCAGCGAGTGAAATCCACTTTCTGGACACCACAATATACATCAAAGACCAGCGGCTACTCACATAAATATACCACAAACCCACAGACAGAACGGCCTACCTGAGAACCGACAGCTTCCACCCCAAGCACACAAGACAATCTATTATTTACAGCCAGGATATACAATACAATCATATTTGCTCCGACAAAGCAGACCTGGGCAAGCACGAAATTTCTCCGATTGGGATACAAACCAAAAGTGACGGACAACCAATTAAACAAAGCAGCATCCATTAACAGAGACAGTCTGCTCACATATAAAAGAGACCCAGAAAGAATCCCGAGTGCCCCTAGTTGTCACCTACAACCTACAGCTGGAGATCCTACGAAGGATTGCCAAGGAGCTCCAACCTGTGCTACATAGGGACAACAGACTCAAGGACATATTTCCAGTCCCCCCTCTCCTTTCCTTTCGACAACCACCAAACCTGAGGCGTATTATTGTCCGGAGTGCCCTGAAGGTCCCAACTGAAAATGGCACCTCACCTTGCCTGCAAAACAGGTGCATGACCTGCAAGCACATCCACACCACTGACAGTGTACCTATCCCACAGTCACAACAGGTGCACAGAATTAGGGGGACATTTTCCTGCAGGTCTTCCAATGTGGTGTATCTCATAATGTGTGTGCAATGTCCCACCACAGGCCTCTATGTGGGGGAAACAGGACAGAGACTTAGTCAGCGAATGAACTCACACAGATCCAACATTAATAACAGCAGAACAGATCTCCCAGTGGCCGCACATTTCTCCAGAGAAGACCACTCTATTGAAGATTTGCGGGTTGTGGTTTTAATGGGACATTTTAAGACGCAGAGTGAGAGGAAACAATGGGAGTACAAGTTAATGCAAAAATATCAAACTCTGCAATTTGGACTTAATATTCATGCCAGTTTCATGTCACACTATGTATGAACTGTGAGGGTCACAAATCGCCACCTGATTACAGATAGATAACAGATCCCTCTGTCACGCACCACAAATTTTAGACTGTTTATTTTCTGACCTGTTATAAATAACTTCTCTACGTATACTGCATTTTGTTAGTCCAAGAATCCTTTTGAAGAGCCATGCCTTGTGTATGTATAAATAATGTGAATTTTCAGGTTCTTGTATAACACCATATCTGATGAAGGGAGCTAGACTTCCGAAAGCTTACTTATCAAATATACTCAGTTAGCCTCTAAAAGGTATCGCCTGATTTCTTCACTCTTCCACTACTTTCTATGGCTAACACGGTACAACATTATACTACCATACATACATGTCATATAGGAGCCTCAGGAGAGGAAAGAAACCAACAAAAAAAAAAAAAAAAAAAAAAAACACCCTCACAGTGGTAACACTATAGTTACATTTGTGGCAGTTCTGCCTGCAAAAATGTCATTGTCATACAAAGTGAGGCCTTGATATGTGTTAATAAGCTTGACAAGGCTTGTGTGGGAGGAGAATGAAAGTTAATGCAAACTGCAAACAAAATATTGCCCAGAGCAGACAACCAGGAGATGAGTGGGGGTTAGTCTCTGCCTGAAATTCTGTACATTCCTATCTGAAAGATTTGGAACAGGCTATAGAAAGCCCAACGATACAATGTTAGTTCAACAGCATGAGTAAAAATAAGAAAATAATTTGAGCCATTTGAACTTTTGACAACTAATGTTGTATTTATCTCAATTTAACTTTCTCACCACTATCCTTCAAATGATGTGATCTTTGCTTTTTTTTGGCCAAATATAAGATAAAGAGAAGAGCTATTCCCAAACTACTTCAATGCATTTCAAAACTATTCTGTTACCATTGTGCAATATATAAAACTGGCCATTGACATGAGAACGCAATTTACGGACTGCTATCTGGTCTGACCCTACTATACATACTGTATATACAGTTAGGTCCATAAATATTTGGACAGAGACAACATTTTTCTAATTTTGGTTCCGTACATTACCACAATGAATTTTGAACAAAACAATTCAGATGCAGTTGAAGTTCAGACTTTCAGCTTTAATTCAGTGGGTTGAACAAAATGATAGCATAAAAATGTGAGGAACTAAAGCATTTATTACACACAATCCCTTTATTTCAGGGGACTCAAAAGTAATTGGACAAATTAAATAATTGTAAATAAAATGTTAATTTCTAATACTTGGTTGTTCACCCTTTGTTGGCAATGACTGCCTGAAGTCTTGAGCTCATGGACATCACCCGACACTGTGTTTCCTCCTTTTTAATGCTCTGCCAGGCCTTTACTGCAGCAGTTTTCAGTTGCTGGCTGTTTGTGGGCCTTTCTGTCTGAAGTTTAGTCTTTAACAAGTGAAATGCAGGCTCAATTGGGTTGAGATCAGGTGACTGACTTGGCCATTCAAGAATATTCCACTTCTTTGCTTTAATAAACTCCTGGGTTGCTTTCGCTTTATGTTTTGGGTCATTGTCCATCTGTATTATGTAACGCCGACCAATCAATTTGGCTGCGTTTGGCTGGATTTGAGCACAATTAAAAAATCACATCATCGAAAAAAAAAACACTAGAGAGACCCAGTGCCACTGGCAGCCATGCATGCCCAAGCCATCACACTGCCTCCGCCGTGTTTTACAGATGATGTGGTATGCTTTGGATCATGAGCTGTACCATGCCTTTGCAATACTTTATTCGTTCTATCATTCTGGTAGAGGTTGATCTTGGTTTCATCCGTCCAAAGAATGTTCTTCCAGAACTGTGCTGGCTTTCTTAGATGTTTTTAGCAACGTCCAATCTAGCCTTCTTATTCTTGAGGCTTATGAGTGGCTTGCACCATGCAGTGAACCCTCTGTATTTACTTTCATGCAGTCTTCTATTTATGGTAAATTTGGATATTGATATGCCTACATCCTGGAGAGTGTTGTGATCATCCACCACTGTTGTCTTCCGTGGGCATCCAGGTCTTTTTGCATTGATGAGTTCACCATTGCTTTCTTTCTCAGGATGTACCAAACTGTAGACTTTGCCACTCCTAATATTGTAGCAATTTCTCGGATGGGTTTTTTTCTGTTTTCACAGCTTAAGGATGGCTTGTTTCACCTGCATGGAGATTTTCTTTGACCGCATGTTTTCTTTACAGCAAAATCTTCCAAATGCAAGCACCACACCTCAGATCAACTCCAGGCCTTTTATCTGCTTAATTGAGAATGACAATGAAGGAATTGCCCACACCTGCCCATGAAACAGCCTTTGAGTCAATTGTCCAATTACTTTTCGTCCCTTTAAAAGGCACATGTTAAGGAGCTGTAACTCCTAAACCTTTCATGCAATTTTAATGTGGATACCCTCAAATCAAAGCTGAAAGTCTGGACTTTATGCGCATGTCCATTATATAACTATAACTTGAATATGTTTCAGTAAACAAGTAAAAAAAATCTAAAATGTGTGTCAGTGTCCAAATATATATGGACCTAACTGTATGTTCAACAAAGGGGGCTCAACCAAGAGGTAACTCATAACCTCTACAAAAGGGGATAGGGAAGAACATCTCAGCTCTTAGTGATACAGAAGCAACACCAATACCAAATTAATTGCAATCCTAGTTTATGACCAACCCCTATTACAAGTATAATAAATTTAGAGGTTCCTTATTAAATATTTTTATACAAAGATGCCAATTTCATCATTTTAGATTGAAATCACAGTTTTTCTTAAACGTATGATTTTGTATTTCAGAGACTAACCTGAGATTTTTACAATCTAGCATTTATGTGAATTCCTTAAGTCCAACAACCCTTGTATGTACTTGTTATCAGTTATTCACCCATAAGAGCTTTACATTGTATTTCTAGCTCACCTAGGAGGTCTTTACAGTCTTTATTCTGGAAAAGACCATTAAAAACTGATAGTATAACAAATAGGTAGAGTTCAGAGAAATTTTTGTTTTATTATCAATAAAATAAAAGCAGTTTTATGACAGTCTATAGTCTAAAAGCCATTGACAAACTGGAGATAACACAACCTACAGGCTGCTGACTGAATTAAAGGAAAACTGCAGGAGATTTCACTCAGCCCTGTATATTCATCAGATGTGAAGTAATCTTTCACAACCAGCGTTGGTATGAGAACAACTAGGTCATTAAAGTGACATCTTTTAAAGGGAACACCGCCCCACACACTTCCTAAAGTGGCTGCACAATCTACACGATGACTAAAAGGAGACTATGCAGCATCGATATTAACTGCACTGTTGGTATACAAAGGCTGAAAATAGTGGGGGCCAAAAAATGACAATGTTCACCTCAGTATTACAAAACACCCTGGAGAAGTGAAATAAGCCTGAATCTTGTGAAAACACATGCAGCCCAAGTAGTTGTATGCACCCCTAACAGGGACAAGAAAAAAAAAAAAAACTGAGGAGAGAGGTGGGAAGGGGCTATTTAACCTCTTGTGTGTTTTCCTATCCCTATTATGGGGTGTTCATACTACCGTTGGTGACCGTCAGTAGTGTTCGTTGCTATTGTCCGTTACAAGATTTTAGCATCGGACACTAGATGAACCGTCAGAAATCCATTAAAATTTCCATTCATTTCAATGGGTTTTTATATTGTGTCCTTTAGTGTCCGTTTACACCCAATCCGTCAGAAGTCTGTTTTTTTTCCGCGGACAAAAAATCCTACATGCAGGACTTTTTTGTCCGTTTGGAGATACAGATTCTTGACACAAAGCAAGTGTCCGTTATTTTTTTTTTAACATTGAAGTCTATGAGTAACGTACAGTAACTGATAGCCATCAGTTACTGTCCATTATTTTATGCCCGTTTTTCTGCACATGTTCAGAAAGCAGAAACAAAAAATACAGACATTAACTGATGCTAATGTGTCCGTTTTTTTTTTTTTTAACTGATCCATTAATTGGATCAGTTAAAAAAGCGGACACATTAACATCAGTTAGTGTCTGTTAATGTCTGTCATGATAGGTGTCCGTTTTTTTTTTTTGTTAATGGACACTATCATAACGGAATCCAACAACAGTGTGAACCCTGCCTTAGGTGGTGAAGATTTAACCTCTGGTGGTGCTGTCATGGATGGCATTTCTTTTTTTTTTTTTTTTGAGAAAATGACAATGTTATATGGGACAGGTAGTGGCATTAACAAGAATTCAGACTTCATCACAAAAGAGGTAAATTGGCAGGAGAGTGCTTTTTGCCAGACCAAAGGGTAAACAAGGATATGGGGCACTTCAGTTAAATGTTAACTTTTCATACATTTACTCAATTCATAGAATACCCCATCCTGAACAGAATTTCAAATAACTTTCATTAAAAATATCAAATGTTTTCCACCCTGCCACTAGGGGGCTGATGTCCACTAACTGTTACTAATTAAAATATATCCTTATCAGCAGAAGCTGCTGAGACGGGAATGTAGAAAATAGGTGGGAGGATCCAGCAGCTCTTTCACAAACATAATCTCTGCAAAGGTAGTTCTAGCTTCTGAAGCTCTGTGCCCTGCTCTCTGTATGTACTCGCTGGTGTCTCTTTACTGGACAGAGTGAGGTATGTTTATCAGTGGAGAGATTGGAGCCTGTGATAACTGACAGCACAGAAAAGACATGCAAATTAGTTAACTCTTCTGACTCAGCATGGGGATGAGAAGAGTGAAACGCATGTGAAAAGATTATGCTTGTGTAACACCATAGGCATAACTTAGTATATACATTACATATATAAGATCTGTCCACAGATAATGCATAAGGTAGGAAAGGGTTGAGTGTAGTTGGGGCGGGGCAGACTGGGCAATTTCCCAAGGTCCCCGTCCCCAAAGGGGCTGCCCGGGATCCGGAGCGCCCTGGCCACATGGCTAACGGAAAGGGGCCCTGCGGCACAAGACTTTCCAATAGAAGTCGTTCCTAAGGAAGTTTTGTAAAAAAAAAACATTTTTACTCACCTCTCCTGGGAGCCCAGTGTTCCAGCATCATCTTCTAGCCATTTTTGGCCTGTAGTTGACATCACACGTACCAGATGTCATAGCTGAGGCCTGGGATTGGGCCTCAATCGTTACTGGGAACATGCTGGCGTCATAACGTCAGTATGCCCCACATGACCGCCGAGGCACAATCTCAGGCCTCAACTGTGACATCTGACACACATGACGTCAGCCGCAGACCTGAAGAGGAAGTCAGAGGAGACAGCGGAGCAACACGAGGATGCCCAGGAGAAATGAGGCAAGGTGAATATAAGTGTTTGTTATTTTCCATTATGGAGCATATTATATTGTATTATACTGTGAGGTGGCCACTGCAGAGCATTATACTGAGGGGGCAATGTGGGGAGCCTATTATACAATGAGACTTATTCTTATGCATTGTGGGGGGGGTCTTTTATACTGTGTGGGGCGGCTGGGAAGTCTATTATACTGTATGGGGCCACTGTGGCGCATATTATACAGTGTGTGGGCCACTGTAGAGCATTATACAGTGGTGGGGGGTGGGCTCTGGGGAGCATATTATACTATGTTGGGGCCACTGTGGAGAGCATATTATACTGTGTGGGGCCACTGTGGAGCATTACATTGGGGGTCACTGTGGGGGGGGGTCTATTATACTGTGTGGGGCTGTTGGGGAGCAAATTATACTGTGTGGATGCTCTGGGGAGCATTATACTATGGTGAGCTCTGGGGTGCATATTATACTGTATGGGACCACTGTGGAACATATTATATTGTATGGGGATTCTTGGGAGCATATTATACTGTGTGGGACCACTGTGGGGGAGCACAGTGGGGAGAATTATGCTGTGTGGTGCCACTGTGGAGCATTATACTGTAGTGTGGGAGGGCTCTGGGGTGCAAATTATACTGTGGGGGTCACTGGGGAGCATTATACTGTGTGACACTGTGGGGAGCATTATAATGTGTGGAGCCACTTTGGGATATTATACTGTGTGGGCGCTCTGGAGATCATTTTATGTTAAATATAATATAAGGAGGGACTATTATATATAAGGGGCTATTATAAAGGGAAATTATATATACAGGATCTATTATTAGGTTGACCTATTATTTATAAGGTAGGCAACTATTTATAATGAAGGAACTATTTATAAGAGGCCTATAAAAAGGGGGAAATTATTATTCTATAAGGCAGCTATTATAACGGGGGAGCTATTATTTATAAGAGGGGAACTATTTATAATGGTGGTATAATTAAGTGGGCTATTATTTATAAAGGGGCTATTAATGATAATGGAGATTATTATTTATAAGGGTACCTATTATTTATGAGAGGGCTATTATTAATATGGGGAACTATTTATAAGGGAGCAGTATTATTTTTAAGGGGTGACTTACTGATAAGGGGGAACTATTACAGATAGAGGGCACTATTTATAAGCAGTAACTATCATTTATAAGGGAGCTATTACTGATAAAGGTATAATATTATTTATAAGCAGGGACTTATTAGGATTATTTATAAGGAGGCGCTATAATAACTCATGAGTGAGTGCAAAAACCTATTAGGTGGTACAAAAGTGGTCATTTGAATTTTGTGTGGAGAAAGTGGGGGTTGTTATTACTGTTTTTGGGGCAGAAAGTAGGCCTCATTAAAGGGGTTGCCATTGGAAGTGCTGAACTGCCTTCTTAATTCACTGCATATGATGGCGTTGTTGGTATATCAGCATTTGGGGCCCTGCTTTTAATTTTGCTCAGGACCACACTGTCTAAAATCGGCCCTGAATAGATAGACAATTGTGTACACTACTGAGCTTGAGAGTATTGGAAGGGAGGTTGTGTTGCTGAATAAGCTACTGGCAGAGGTCCACACTTTGCAACTGCCCCCTTGTTCCGAGTGGACAGTAAATGAAGGTGCAAGCAAAAAAGAAAAATTAACAATTTTGAAGGGACAGACATCAACAAAGCAATGCTCCCAGAAAAACTCTAGGATGTGTAAGTTCCTCCAAAATCTTAGATACCCTTTTAAGAACCATGGGAAATCAATGAATTAGGTCCAGGTTGGAATTAACCCAAAAAAAAAAAAAAAAAATACTATTTTACAGGCACATGTATAGACAGGAAATAACTTCTAACATAGGGCTTGGCGATTATGACCCAAATCAAAATCACAATTAATTGAACATATTACCTACAATTATTGAACGTTTATTTTAGGACACTCCACTTTTTTTTCCCTCAATTTAAAAGTTTTATTGAATTTTTCAAATATACTGTATAATACATCCTATGATGGAAGACAGCAACGGACATTTACAACGGTAGTCTGAACTCCCCCTTAGTGAGATATACTTTAGCCAATGGCAGTGTGTGATAGATGAAAATAACTGAAATAATCGATGTGAGCAAGTTCACTTCAAATAATTCACCTGACTTTCGATTTTGGTTATTTTGCAATTAATTGCCTAGCCCCACACTATTATTATAACTATTGGTTGCATATAATACCCTGCATAAAGGAAAAACAGCTACTCCCATTTTCCCACTCTCAGAGCTTCTCATATGTTGGAACTGAAACAGTGAATAGCAAAGACTACTCACGGTGAAAATTGAAAACAATTATAGTGAATACATAAGTACTCTTGCTAACAAGCCATACATTTCCTACATAACAGTAAGCCTCTTCTAGATGCCACATAATTATGGTCTTAACTACTTGGCCCCGGCCAGAGATGCCGGGTTTTACTGCATTTTACATTTACACTGTAATTACTGGAGATGCTGAGAATTTTGTTTGATGAGAAATACGCTTAGAAATGCTACAGTAAAGTTCTTCATAAAGAATCCAATGGTTAGGAATCCCTGATATTTCAAAACTGGTTAAAGTAACAGTACCATTCTTGGGAAATTACCCAACATTCTGAGGGTGCAAAGACATGACTTTTGGATATGGGATGGACCCTCACTCCTTCCTAAAACCACCCAAACTACAGTAAACATTGACTTTGGAATAAACACACAAAACACTTTATTTAAGGTATCAAAATGGCCACAGCTTTATTTAAATCAGAGAACTAAAATAATTACAGAAGGAGTCAGGTGAAGTGCTACACCATTGGGTCACTGTGAGATCCCCAGCTGTCTGACATACAGCAGCCGGCCAGACAGCAATAAAGGGGCGGCACGCTCCATCTTGCAATTCTAAGCAGAGCCAGTACACTTTAAGGGCACCAACGACCCTGTGCTTAACCACTATGCCACCCCTGGATGATGTTTACTATTACGACATCCTTCAGGCTGGCCATTTCCAAAGCTCAGCCACCACTATGAGGTTTTAACTAATAGAGGAGGTTAAACAAGTCCACAATAACGTGCCTGCAACTTCCACCTGACTCCTCAACCGCAAAAGTAAGGCTGTGACAGTTTACAAATGGACCATGTGACATGTAACACTTCATTAGATTCAACTGACTCCCATTATAATTTTTTTTTCACTTAATATTATTTTAGTTTATTTATTTCTACACTTATTGCCAATGCCATGAACAAAATAGCTTAAAAACTAAATGTTCAGGCAAATGCCATGAAATAAGGACTAAACACGGCAAACCCCTGACTCACGAAGCGTTATCCTACAGGAGAGGAAAAAACCCCTGTGGAGGAAACCTCTAGGGAACCATGGCTGGAGGACTGCCCTTCCCTTGGGCTTAGAAGGATAACGCCAACATTAACTCATCAAAGTCATCTTAGAATTGTATATATGGCCAGAAACACAATTACAGTATCAAACAAAGAAATTATACAATAATACATACATTATACAGGTGAACGTGAAAAAAGCAATTGTAAAATAGTGATTAAAATAGGGCGGGCGGGAGGGAAATGTTTCTGCCAGTCCTTGTGGTGAGAGAAAGAGGAGGAGATGAATAAAACAGGAAGTTACATCTATTCCTAAACTCCTCTCTCCCTACAGTAACACACTAGGCACTATATACTCCGAAAGCTGAATATGCACACATATACTCTTAAAGCTGAACCAGCCTATATAAATCTACACGACTACTGCACAAAGATGAAACTGCAGGAGTTATTGGTTCCCACATCTCAAATTCATGTCCCCCTTTGCTAATGGCTCTGTGGGTATCTAAAGTGCTGGTGCACCTGAGCCATGTTTACCATGTTGGCAAAAGTTTCTGGATTTGATGGGAGTTGATCCCAGGAAGACTGGCTCCAGTGTTACGGACAAAACAGGGCTGTATGCTGGAGACTGTATAGAGCACCTGTGCATGCCACCTTATAATGCTCCATATAGCGCCAAATTACACCATTATTTTCCCTAGAAGCAATGTTAAGTATGAGGGGAGTATAGCTGAGCTACAATGTTTTCGTAGTTCTACAGTTAGAGAAACAACATAGTTAAATGTGCTACACTGTTTCCATAGCTCCCATTCACCTCTATGAGAGTTGTGGAAACAGAATAGAGCAGCAGTGTTTGCCCTAGAAGTCCAACCCTGGTGAAAGCACTTATTTTGGCAGGATTTGCAAGATAGGAATAACCATATCAATCAATAAAGTGGAAAGTATCCCATAATATAATCTGTTCATCAGTGATCAAGAGCCATCTTTTTTTAAGACATAACCTATTATACATACAATATATAAACAATGTTTTTTGCCAAAGTCTATACCATAACTATCACAGTTATCTGTAATATAGTCAATTTGTAACATTAAAACTGGGATTAAACATATTTATAAACACACATAAAAACATATTTAACTTGCTAAAATGCTTAAATATAGCCACAGCTGTATATGGCTTTTATATGTAAACCCATTGTATGGTAATCACATTGGAGACAACAGAGAACGGCATGAAGTCAAACATCAATAATAACATATCCAAACATTTGTTCCTGGATCTATAATCTCTCAATTACCTCAAATGAGTAAGGTCAATCCACTCTCACTTGAACTATGATGTATTTTCCTAAGTACGGCCTTCCTTTAGTTTACATAGTAATTTTCTATTCTTAAAATAATTATTGTAAAGATCAGACAGAAATTTTATCTGCCTTCAGGGCTGAACAGCACTCAACCCCCAAAGTACAATGAAGGGTTTGTAATACAGTTGTAGCAGGACACTTTGGCACGCACAACAAGAAAACTATGCAGTGAATGCCAGTTACTTCCAAAAGATTACAGAGTATTCACCCATTTCTTGTAATTCAGCCGTCTACAGCCATAACCACATAACATTGCAAATGATTCCACATATAAAAGATCCCACAGTATAAAAAGCTAAGGAAAGTACAGCAAAATAAAACTAAATATCCTCCTATAGCTGAAGCTTATACAGCCACAGAATAAACTAACAGTTGTAAAAGCAGCCTCTACACTATTAGGTGGACAATGTGGACAACTGTCATAGGATGGTAACTTAATGCATCAAAGCATGTTCACGTCATCAATAGTTTCAGTTCTTCCTCAGGACAGACACCACAAATATATTTTGCGTCGCTGACTGTGGAATTATTGTTAGTGCCTGGTAGAGTCGTCTCATCCACTAAGGTTGGTCTACACACATTGGAGGGAATTCATTAAGACTGGTGTTTTCTAGTCTTAATCCATACTTCTGCTGGTGCGAGATACAGCTGTATTATAAGGCTGCAATGTCTTAATAGTTCTGGCACATCTTGCAGGGTCCCATGTGCCAAACAGTTTTCTGGCATGAGTTCCGGTAAATCTGTTGGCATGAGGCCTTTATCCCTGTCCTACTCCACTAACTTTTCTCCAAGGTGGCGGGCAGGTTGGAAAATGGAAAAAGTGGCACATTTTTGTCAGAGACTGCTATGCACCAAAAATTTGTCACTTTTGAATCAGTGGCTGGCGAGTCTATTTTTGTAACCCACTAACCCATCTCCCCGATGTTTTGGAAGCTGCACAAAAAAATGCAGCTTTTCTGGCAGTTTTTCATGCAAAGGAAGTAGATTAATAAGAAATGTGAATTAAAAAAAATAAATAAAAACTAATAGTTTAACATTGTTCTGGATCCTCTTCTGACCTTGGCTTAAAAAACTGCATTAAAGGGGTTGTCCGGCATAAATTGAAAATCAAACCCTAAACTACACCCCCTCTCCCCGCCTAACTTTTAATTGACTTCATTAAAAAAAATATGTATATTTACCTATATACCTGGGTCGGTCACAGATTTTCTGAGGATCTGGTGACATTCCGTTTCCGCATTTCTGGAATGAAGCATCACCAATACTCCCCCCATCCCCGTCCCCCTCATACTTACCCATCTTCAGTCTTCTGGCATGAAGCAGAGAGCGCATACCACGCATGCGCAAGAAGTCCACAGAAGAAGATGCCAGCGGGACCGAAGAAAATGAACTCCAGGACACAGAAGACAGGTAAGTATGATTGGGGCTGAGTTAGGTAGGTAGGTAGATAGATAGAACTAGTAGTCTGCAGGCTAGCTAGGGAAACAGAGAGGGGGGTGTGAGAGAGGCAGGGAGGGGGGATCATGGGAGTTGCAGGCTAGGGAAGCAGGAAGCTAGCCATGTAAACAAATGCAGAGGATACTAAGAGCTCCCAGAGAAAGCCAGAAATCACTCAAAACACTGCTAAAGGTATGTTGGTGCAATTATTAACCCATTAATAGCACTAAAATACTAAAATTTTGCCCGGAAAACCCCTTTAAATTAAAAAACTGTGAAACAATTGTAAGGATGGGAATATACTTTCATGTGAGTTATAACTGCCATAAACTCTGCAGCTGCTACACCCTGACCATTTATAGTTGCAGCACAGTGGATGGGATTTAAACAAATCCTACCACATTTATGAAGAGGCATAGGCATCTTCATAAATCAGGTGCACACCCAAGCATCGGAATGTAGAACTATGCCAGTTAGGAACTGGTGTAGATTTCCATTACAACTTGCGCCAGAAAACTGGTGCGAGTTATAATAAATATGTCCCTGAGCAAGGAGCACAACCTGGGTTGTGATGCACGTTTGGCACAATAGAGCGCCTAGTGCCAAATACGCACCACGATATCATAAATCTATCCCAGAAGAGGGATTGATACATTTCCCCCATTGTTTACTAAGGGGGAATTCACACTACTGTTGCTAATGTCCGTTGCTGTCTTCTGTACATAGGATGACAGCAACAGACATTAAACTAACACAGAGAAAGGTCACAGACTGATTCTGTTTCCGTTCCCATTGACACTAATGTAAACAACATAATGGATGATAGCTTCTGTCATGTTTGTTTACTTTTGTAAAGATAAAGTTGTGCATGCAGGACTTTATCTTTCGTTACAAAAGTAAACAAACATGATGGAATGTAGCTTCTGTAATGTTGTTTACATTAATGTCAATGGAAACGGACACAGAATGTATGTGACCGTTCTCTGTGTTAGTTTAATGTCTGTTGTTGTCATCCTATGACGGACGATAGCAACGGAAATTAGCAATGGTAGTCTCAAATCCCACTTACATATCAAGTTGAACGTGAATAAAGATAACAAAAAAATATATGTATTCATTATAATTGTACCAGCATCTGCCTCACTCACAATAGAAATAAAATGCACATGACATCAAGTTACTCAGCACTGTGATATGTTTACATGGCGGAAGCAGAAAGTAGCTGTATACATGCATCAACGCTGTGGCCAGTCACTCTCCACAGTGCTCTCTTGCCCTTTAACAATGGGCCTAGGGATGTAAACAAATCCCAGCACATGGTTGAAAAAGGGCTGGGAAGACAGGTGGGTGTAGTTTTATTACATTTATTACAAAACATAAGGAAATTAAAAATCCATCAAAGGAAAATCTGGCCTAGATTATGGTTGACCTTCTCACTGAGGTGGCCTTGTGAAGAGAAATAACTATATATGGTTATTTATCTTGATTTTCTGCACATCATGATCAAACCTGCCTGCAGGTGAAACAAAAGGACTAAACACATTTTCCATACTAATATGACATTTATCTGGTTATGGAATGCTGTGAATTATTACCACTGCTTAAAGAAACACTGAACAGAGAAGATGCACAACACACAAAACAGAAATGCCAGCATTTCCTTCCTTGTCCTCTTTCTTTCATCCAATATTGTCTAATATTGCAACTGAAACTGAGGAATATAAAGAAAAAAAATTAAAAATACTGACTAGAATACTTGTCATTGTATACATTCTTCTCTTAATAGAAGTACTGGTATTTTGCAATGCATTGCGTTAGTGATCAGACCCCCTTGGGTTCAAGACCCCTGGAGGGGGGGGTCTAATAATTACAGTAAAAAAAAAAAAGAAAGAAAAAATTTTTTTTTAAAGTAAAATATAAATAAATAAAAATTAATAATCAACCCCCTTTCTATCCCTGGGTCTGAAAACGCTCAGTCTACAAACTTACAGTACAGTATACAGTGAACACTGCAGCAGGAAAAAAAGAAAAATCAGAAGCGTCGAACTGACGTTTTTTCACTTTCATTTTCCATAAAAATCTGGATGAAAAGCAATCGAAGCAAGACAATCCCCACAATGGCATAACTAAAAAGTACATCTGGCCCCACAAAAAAAAAAAGATGACCTATACATACCCGTACACAGAAATATATATAAAAAAAGTTATTGATGTCCAAATATGGCGACTCCAAGAAATTACTTTTTTTTTTTTTTTTTTTTTTGCAAAATTTAGGATTTTTAAAGGAGTTAAAACATAAATAAGTTTTAAGGGGTTAAAACATATATAAGTTTGGTATCCCCGGAATTGTACCATCCCATAGAATACAGGTGACATGTCATTTTGTCTGCATAGCGAACACCGTAAAAACAAAGTTTTTCTCCAAATCCACCCTATTCTGCATTTTTTTTCCAGCTTCCCAGTATATTGCATGGAATATTAAATGGTACCATTAAAAAATGCAATTTGTTCCGCAAACAATAAGCCCTCATATTATTCTGTTATGGGGTTTGGAAGGCAGAGAGTCAAAAACAAAACTTTAAAAATGTCTGTGTGGGAAGGGGATAATAAATATTTCAAATTGTGGAAACAATTCTTTTAAGAACATCTCAGCCTCTCAACAATTATTACAAAACGAAATCTGTAAAAATAGTTGGAGACATACTAAAGTGCAATAGTACACAACAGACTTTTACAAATTAGAGGTTGTACATGGCCCTAACACAATGGGGAAGAAATCATAATTCCCTCTACACCAGAAAATAGGCGTAGAGAGAGGATACTGAGTCAAACATTTGGCATAAGGCCCTTTCTTATGTCAAACATGCGTCTCAAGCCCTGGTCCACACCTCGCCCACCACATTCTGCGAAAGTTGGAGTTGCGTTTCACCCCCACCTTGGAACGTTTGATTTATTAATACTCATGCCTAACTGACGTAGATTTCCATTCTGGCGCTGGGACCTCCAACAGATTTATGAAGAAGCCGAAGCTTCTTTGTAAATCTTTCGGTCGCTGCTCCAGTCAGGGTGTTTATTAAGACTGACGTATTGTATAAATAATTGTAATAAATGTATCCCTTTGTATGAGGATTATTCAGGGTGTGCCAAATAATAATGTATAAGATCAACTTTAAGACAAGCTTGAACAAATAAAGGACCCTAAGAGTCAGCTAGAAAACCAGAACCAGTCTGACTTTTCAGCAGCAAGACAAACCTCCAAAGGTTATATATATTATATTCCAAAGTCCATGTCACCTGACTACAGCAGAATCAACCACCATTAAGGTAGGTTTACACAGTCATTTTTGCATCCTGATTTTGCCACATCTTCTGGATCGGAACCAGTGTGGAAAACACCTCAATTCAGCCATCCTCCACCATAGTTTAGACATCACAGAATTGTCATTCAAAACTGGTAATGCTGAAAAGAAAGCATTTTATACTAATAATAATAATACATTTTATTTATATAGCACCAACATATTCCGCAGCACTTTACAAATTGTAGGGTTCAAGTACAGACAAAAAGAGACATTACACAGTAATAGTCAGTTCACACAATGGAACTGAGGGCAAGAGCAAACAATCTATGAGGTAGAGGGGGTGACACAAGAGGTAGCAGTGGAGACATAGGAGGTAGCATTACTTATACAGCCATTTTTGTGATAGAGGTGACTTTCATTACACACATAAATAAAGCTGTATGAGCCGTCACCAGTCAGTGTCCTTTAATGTGCAGATGGTGCCTGGACATATAAAGTTACAGTCCGATATGACATAATATCCTATAGAGTAATGCGGGAGCGTGAACAGAGGAGGGTTCATTTTAGGGATTCTAAATGCAGAAGGGTTTACACTTTAGGAATTGTGATAGGCCTATTTGAAAAGATGCGTCTTTAGTATGCACTTGAAGCTGTAGAAGTTGTGAGTTAATCTTATTGTCTGGGGCAGAGCCTTCCAGGGAAGTGGTGCTACTCTGAAGAATTCTTGGTACTGGAGTGGGAGGTTCTTACAAGGGTTTCAGCACCAAAACCAAGGTGGCCACATGCAAATTTACTCCCATTGAACTAGGTAAATCATTGCGCAGACCAGCTGCAGCTCAGAACTGGCCTTTGCGAAACATGCCATCGATATGCAAATATAGGTCTAATTTGTTGAACTTTGCTCATCTTCTCATCATCCTGCTTTAAATAAATACTAAAAGGAAGACATTTCTTCAGTTTAGTGACCTTTGTTAATCAAATACGTAATGTCTGATACAAACAAAGGCATCTTGTAGGAGCAGAATAGTAAAGGGGTAAAAAGAAAATGTTGTACTATTAAGAGTCCCAGATGCTAGCTCTCCCTTTGTACTTTGCTACCCTCCTATACTGCAATGACTGTTAAAGGGATTGAGCCACTGATGACACATGCAGCTGATCCACAGAAAAGGTGGCTAGGGAACTTTCAGGCCTCCTAATTTGATGTATATCCCCTATCCTGTAAATGGGATCAAGCCATTTAAGAAAACAACAGGAAAGGTTTAACAAACATTAAAATTTGCTGGACATAGTTTCTTATATGCCTCTCCCCTCTGCCAGTCACACCTCTTATGACCTATTAAATTACATTTAAAATATTAAAAGGACTTGTCCACCTTTTGTAATATTGATGGTCTATCCTTAGGATAGGCCATCAGTATTAGATCAGCGTGACTAGGCAGAAGCTACTGCCGCTCACTGTTAAAACTTAGGTTAATTTCCATATGACTTTTTTTTTACTGCTTTATAACATTATAACTTCACTTTGCTGCAGCAGAAAGATTACAGAGGGGAAAAAACAGATGGACACAAGTCATGCAATTCTGGCAGTAGTTTACAGTAGCAGTGACATGAGTGAGTTAGAGATACAAGTCAGCTCATATGAACACACTACTATTCTTCTCTGTCCAGTAACTTGGTCAGTCATGTAGTACAGCTTAAGAAACTGTATGATGGGGGGGGGGGGGAGTTGTCCACATTACAGTTGTTTTACTAGAAATCCCTATTTAAGAAAATATTAGAAATTAAGTGGGATGAAATGCAAGACTGATTTGACAACTCAGCAGATAAAACACCAAGGGAACGCCAACTCAACAACATATGATACACAGCTGTGGAAAACCGCTAAAAAGCCTGACTGGAAGGGCTATATATACTCTATATGCTGCATAGATTCTATATATCACATAGAAAATGGCATACATTGCAGTATACAGAACTGCAATGTCAATGTACTATTATAAACACCTAACAGCACACTGCAGCACTGTTCTTACTGGAAGCAAGCCACGGAATATAGTGCATTTATAGCACTATAAAAAATAAATAAAAAAAGACTGGTTCAATAACGTTATTGTTCTGGAATGGCTTTATTAAATAATGATACTGCAGATTATGGTCCATTAAATAGTAACGTGTAACAATGCTTGTTACTGTGTTACTACATACCAGTACATGTTCATGCATCCATTGTATTTTACAATATGCAAAGTAGTGTACATAAAGCATATCTTAGTTATGTACTGTACCTTCCTGGTTTAAGTCTATACAGGAAAATTATCTCAGTGTTTTCCCTGCAGGAAACAGAAAGATGCAAGCATTCCAGAGTTCCTGGGGATGAACAAGGAAGAGGAAGCATTGGAGACACGCCATTTGTTTCTATTACAAACTCAATAGACATCTGGATTCACTGTAGGGTTTAGAAGTCAGCCAGACACTTTAGATATCCAGGTGATATGGTCTACCATAAGTATCAACTGAAAAGCATCCTACATAAAATGCATGCGCCCATTGGCTATGACACACTTCCATATAAAATAGTGGAGACATTGCTTATATACAGGAGACACACACAACAAAAGTAATGCTTAACCCATAAACCAGAGAAAATATCTGCCAGCACCAGGATGAAGTGACTTAGCAAAGCAATGCCCTCTCCACCACTATACTGGATTTCATTCCTATAAAAGTAAATATATAGCAAACTATTCATCTAATTATTTACACAATATTAATAATTGTATAATATAATTAAAACTAATAAGTCATTATATTTTGAAGCCGGAGCCAGTAACTTTTTTCATAGCAGCAGCCCCGTTCTCTACATGTTGTAGCCAAGAGAATATGGCCAGTGAGGGAAGTGGAGTGGGACATCAAGCTTCACTCCAGTAAGACCTTACCTTTTATATTTTGGAAGGTGCACCTTAATGATACTAAGAATTAGACTATATTTACATGCAGCAAATTTGTGGCAAAGGACCCAAATTTACAGCATTCTAGGAATCCATAGTGATCCAATTTCAGGATGGGTCCTAGGCATATTACAGCCATGTGAGTCAACCTTATGATGGCATTTCTGCTACATGCCTAAATAACAAAAAAAAATTTACTTTAAAAAACCATTTACTCCGCATGCTCACGCTGTACATGGATGATATGAAGTGACGTGTTTATCTCGCTAGGGCGAGGTTACTAGTTGTGCACAAACCGGATAGACTATGCCTTCTATTTTTACATTAATTGTGATCTTTGCATAACCTTGCAACCAAAAATGCAAAGGAGTCATTCCTGGGCTTGGTTATAATTTGTCAGCACAAGAAGTACAAAACATGTCAACGTGTTCTGCTCCCCTTACCAAAAACAAGGACACAAGGTATTCTGCTTACCAAACATATGTGAAACTGGATAACCAACTGGATGGGCAGTCTCACCAACTAGTGTGACTGATACAGGACATACTGTCAAAATCAGCATACAAGTAGTATGAGACTGTGCACTTACCATACTCCAAGCAGATGAATGTAACAAAACTAGAGAAACAAACAACAGCTGGGGTAGGGCTATGAGGATATCACAAAGAATGTAGAAGAACCATATCTATATAAAAAAAAATACTCATCTCATTTGCAACAATAATTTCCCACTGAGAAAAGAACATTAGTCACTTAGTAAAACTTTGTATGTAGTGAAAATAAACTCAATTCATTGCAGAACAGTTTCAGAACAAACATGATGTTTGGGAGAGATACAGCATATGTAAAACACACATCATAACATATAATGAACAAAAAATAACAAACTTTTAAGCTGTAAATTTGTGTGTGCTCCATTAAAAGATTAATGGCATATATACGGTACAAATTAAATATAGTAAATACAGATATACACTCTTAGAAGATAAGAATAAAGCATGACTTTTATATCAGAGGTCTTCCCTGTGCCCACAGCTAAATACCACCAGATCCCTAATGTGCCACCTCCGTGTAGCATCTAAATGGGAACTCATTTTGGCTGCTGCAAAGCAATCATCACACAAAGTTTATTAAAGAGGATGTCCCACAATCACAATGTATCACCTACTGTATTCACATGATAGGGAATAAGTGTCTGATCACTACGAGTCCCACTGTTGTCAGCCCAATCTGAAAAGAGCAACGGTCAATCTGCTTGCTGCTGCTCCATTCAAAGTCTATGCGACTGATATAGATAGCCGAGCACTGTACCTGACCATTTCCATCTGTCAAATAAAGACTGAAGGGAGCAGCAGCACCCATGTGCAACTGGCACTCCATTCAAATGGGAGACAGAGGACCCTGTTCCATTAATAGTCCCAGCTAGGGGACCCCAACGATCACTCTTCTCCTATACTGTAGATAGGAGATAAGTGTGGGACAACTCCTTTATGAATGCCTAAGGAATAACAATAAGGTCTGAAGGGCACACTGATATTGCTACTCTATAATATAGCACCAATAAAAATTGTATAGGTTTTTACTGTACCACTGTACGTCTGTGGCTTCACACAAGCTTTTCTTCTTTTGCATAACATATCACAGTGATATTCCCCCCTAGAAACATTACTTGTAGAGGACATTACATTACCATAAGCAGGGGCTCCATGTGTGTTCATAAAGATGACATGCTCTGGGCACTGTTGTGTACGCATCTTAGGCAGGGTTCACACTACCGTTGGAGTCCGTTATGAAGGTGTCCGTTAAAAAAAACAAAAAACGGACACCTATCATAACAGACATTAACGGAGACTTAACTGATGTTGGATCAGTTTAAAAAATGGACACATTAGCATCAGTTAGTGTCCGTTTTTTAACACTGTCCGTTTTTTTGTTTGTTTCTCCTTTCTGAGCATGCGCAGGAAAACAACGGACATAAAATAACGGACAGTAACTGATGGCTATCAGTTACTGTCCGTTATAAGTCCGTTACCCATAGACTTCAATGTTAAAAAAAAAACGGACACTTGCTGTCCGTCAAGAATCCGTTTTTTCCAAACGGACAAAAAAGTCCTGCATGTAGGATTTTTTGTCCACGATAAAAAACGGACTTCTGATGGATTTGGTGTAAACAGACACTAACGGACACAATATAAAAACCCATTGAAACGAATGGAAATTTTAACGGATTTCTGACGGTTCAGCTAGCGTCTGATGCTAAAATCTTGTAATGGACAATAGCAACGGACACTACTGACGGTCACCAACGGTAGTGTGAATGCCCCCTTAGAAAAACTCTTGCTTTACTATAGTTTTCCTTTAGCTTTGTAAATCTGGACCCTCAGTAGTCTATACAATCTTCAGGCTCTCGAAGGCAGAAAGAAGAATTGAAGATACATCACAATTCCTAATTAACAAGTTGTCACAACATGCAGGAACTTTAGCAACTTCTCAGTGACACATTAAGTAACCTATTTTTTTTTAGGAAACGGTCAGCATTACAATTATGTAGAATAGCTGGCGGAGGAGGGGGCTGTCAGGACTAAGGCCTGTTAATTAGTATACAGCTGTAGAATAAATGACATGAACTGCCACCCTTGTACTCTCAGCAGCATAGGTTTCACCTCTAGTCAACCATTCATGTCTTCACACTTCCTCTGATTCAAAAAGTTCATCTGCAATAAAAGGCGGCCATAAACGAGCCAAGAATTTATCTAATCGGACTGACAGACAGGGGAAGGAGTGATCAGCAGTGTATCTATGGTGACCGCTTCTGACTAATAGTGACCTATATATTGGATGTGGAACTAACTCACAATATGCTGACAATGTCCTATTTAATAGTAGTATAATGTTGTACCGTGTTAACCATTGAAACTAGTGGAAGAATGAAGAAATCAGGCGATACCTTTTAGAGGCTAACTGAGTATATTTGATGGTAAGCTTTCGAGAGTGCTAGCTCTCTTCTTCAGACATGGTGTACACTCTTGAAAGCTTACCATCAAATATACTCAGCCTCTAAAAGGTATCGCCTGATTTCTTCACTCTTCCACTAATGTCCTATTTATTCTAATAGATTTAATAGCAGTTCATTTTGCTATGATCAGAACAGGTTTTCAATGAAAATGTCATTCATAAAAAGAACACTTTGTATATAGCGATGTAGCAGTGGGGATGACTGTCACAAAGTGTAGCTGTGCTAAGTTTGCTCATACAGTTTAACAAGCTTTGCAACACTCAACAGGTGACAACTTCCTAAATTTTTCCATAAGCGCAGGTGACAGCAGTGTGAATAGACACCTTCCCTGTGATCAGAGGTCACTGCCAGCGCTGATGTCACGCAGGAGATGGCGCTAGGAAGTATCCCAGCAGATCAGGAGAGATTCCGTAGGAAAGGAAGAGGGATCCAGGAAGAGGGATCCAGGAAGAGGGATCCAGGAAGAGGGATCCAGGAAGAGGGATCCAGGAAGAGGGATCCAGGAAGAGGGATCCAAGCAGGATCAGAGGGGGAGGAGATAGAGCCGGGAGTGGGGAGGGGGGCACGGAGCCCGAAGGAAAATAAACAGTGCACAGCAGAGTGGAATAAGTCTACAAGTAGAGCTTACACTACATCTCCTGACAGCTAATGCCGGCTACTTACCCCACACTACTTCGCCGCTCGGATTGGTACCAGGCCGGGGACACAGACACTCAGAGCCGCCCCGCTTACACTCTGACCCCCGGAGCACTGCACAGCCTCAGCGCCCAGCACCGGAGAACTGACACGCTGACGTCACCGGTCCGCCTCCCCCATGGCCGGGCGGGGGCGGAGCAGCTGGACGGGGGCTGACTGGAAGCTCACCTCACCCGCCGGCCGGCCGGCGCACCTTGTCTGCGGGGTCGGGATACTCCCTGGACTTTACTTCCTGCACTTTCACTGCCTTTAGGGAGCTGGGTCTGATAGAGGCCTGAGAAGCAACTCAGCCTATGCCAAGATGATATGGCCACAAGTGCCCAACATTCTACTCAGCCTTCTATCTGTTTCTAGGAACATCGGGTCACAACTAATGTGGAGTAGTCACCCAGCTTTCCCAGACTCCTGAATATAACAAATCAAAAAGTCTAAGTGGCCAGTAACACAGCCAGGCTTACATCATAGCAATCTAGAAGTCCAGGGAAACTGTTCACCACCTGGTCCTGGCCAGCTCTGTAGTAAAGGGGAATTCCACATCTGTTCCCAGTCTACAGTGAATAGCCCTATATGCAGATTACAGACCTTTAATACCTCTGTAATAAAGGATCATAGAGCATTTCTGTTGCATTTTATCAAATGATTGTCCCATGAGGGAAACCCCTGTCCATATGATGTATTAGGACATAAGGACATCATAAATGGTGCCCCCACTTCTATGAGCAAGAATGGAGAGCGGCAGTAGAATCGCCAGTAGCTGTCATTGTCTAACATCATCTGAGCGTAGTATTACATTTTCCTTTCTGCAGCCACTAAATGGGAAAATGATAAAGTGACGTCAACTTCACTGGTAAAAACAGCTGGGGGTCTCAGGAGCTGTTCTTGGAATGACTCAATATTAAAGCGGCTGTCTATGATGAGGAACACATTTAGGAACTGTATATATAGAGAGAGAGTATATAATTGTTGCATATTTCAAGTGTATGTATATTTTATAAGAGCATGTGAGTAGCCCCATAGATTACCACTAGAAACAACGGAGAGGCGAACCACTAAAACAGTGGTTACACACATTGACTTTAATGTGGTCCGTTGGGTGTCCGTCGTATTTAAACTGAAACCAGCGGAGGAAAAAGTCCTGTGTCGATTTTCAGCAGACACTGAGCAGATGCGAACATAGCTTTAGCTGTTCTACTGAATTAAACTTAGATCTCCATAGTGGTCTTTGGCAACATAAGTTTGGTTCAGCAGACCCACAAAGAGCCTATTGTTGCATCTTATTATGTTGTTTGAGTAGCATGTGATGTACTTTGTCGGTGTACTATCTAGCTTTTTAATGGTCCCATACACATGATTGTATATTATTAGGGGTCCGTGTAAGGAACCGAGAACCTAAGGCAAAATTCAGGACAGGTCCTGTTTTCTCACAGACCTGTACATGTAAATATTCTTGTGCATGCAGGGTTAGGCTTGTTTCACTCTAACAGTCTCAGACATGAGAATCGGTCTGTGTGTGAGCAGGATTTAGCAACCTGTACATTATGCCAGTAGACAGACTCCTACTATTATAGTTATGTATGATGCTAGGAGTCCCTACATATTGTCCCATACTGTAATCACTGCACTGCACAGAAGCAGGCCCACAACAACAGCGCACAAATCTGGACAAGTTTTATAGATGGGATAATAAGAGAACACACACCACAAGTATTTTTAGACAATGTTGTGCTCACTATGCCAGTCAGCTGTAATGCATGTATCATTATTGAAGGACACCCTATGCAGTATATTAAAAGTGTAACTAAATTTTCGGACAACTTTTGATTTTCTGTCAGTATTTATGTCATTAATACATTTTGTAATATATTTTATTGACACATTTTGCCTCCTTTCTGTGAAATCTTGCATCTCTTTATTCTCTCCCTTGCTTCTGTATTAAGAGCTGTTTCTGCCTTTCACTCAGTAACTGTGTATGGAGTATGGGCTTGGAATACGGGGCTGTGTAAAATGTAGTGAAAATTAAGCAGGGGGAGGGTCAATTCAAATAGTTATATCTTGGACATTATAAAGTATAGAAACTTGTGCTTGGTGTCATATGAAAGAAGACATTCTTTTCTGTCATGTGACATTAGGTTGCAGTGTTATCTTTATTATTTCCAGAGGTATCACTGGTTGAAAACATAGTTGGGATTATTTATATTATGCAGCTGAATATAAATATCCTAATCCTGACTGTGTTTTCAACCAGTAATACCTCTGGAAATAATATAGATAACACTATAACCTATAGTCACATACCCTAGTCAAAGAAGAGAATTTCCTCTTTAATATGACACCAAACTTTTCTATGTTTTATAACGCCCAAGATACTGTATATCTGTTTGAAGTGACCCTACCCTCATTTTCTCTATATTTTACACAGCCTGGTATTTCAAGCCCATACTTCATACAGTTACTGAGTGAGAGGCAGGAACAGGTCTCAATACAGATGCAAGGGGAAGAGTGAAAAAATGCAGGATTTCACAGAAAGGAGGCAAAATGTGTTTATTACAAAATTTATTGATGACACAAATACTGCCAGAAAATCAAAAGTTTGGTTACACTTTAAACTTTTTGGATGTCTCCAGAATTTATTAGTGTGGTACACAGTGTGTCATACCAATTACCTCCAGAGAAGCAATTCTGTCAATTCTGACCACAATGATAAAGTTATTGCTAAGTTTTATTTCGTTATTACTGAGTATGGTATTTTATACCCACTAACTCCATCCAAGAATCATTCTGCCTTGTAGTTCACCAGCCTGTATTTTAAAGGGTTATTGCAGCAAATGAAAGTGTAATTGTATTCATTGTGTAATGGACACACATATAAAGTCTAAACGTGGCGGCTCAGCAGTTAGAACTGTTGTCTTGCAGCAATAGAGTCCTGGGTTCCTTATCCAGCCAAGGACAACTGCTGTATGTTCTCCCTGTGTTTGTGTGGGTTTCCTCCCACACTTCAAAGACATACTTGGCACAGATTGTGAGTCCTACTTGGCACAGTGACTGATAAAATCTGTAAATAGCTGTGGAATACGTTGGTGCTGTATAAGTAAATAAACACAATTTATGTATCAGTTTCTCAGTTTTGTAAATTTGTCTGCAAGGAATTATTCAGTAGGAATCTTTATTGTTTACTTCCAGGGTATGCACACTTGTACTGGTCATGGGGTGGTCACACAAGTATACAGTTTGTTACAGTTCTAGCACAGTGTCTTTTGTAATGGACTGAGCCCTATCCATCACATGGCCAGAACAGATTGTCATCTTTGGAGGTAAACAATGAATGTTCTTACACTAGGTTCACACTAGCGTTTGAGTCTCAGTATGAGACTCCGTCCCCCATTCCGCTATAAATAGGGAGGACTTTTCTCCCCGGCTTTTGGAGGAAACCCAGTGGACCCCATTATACAGTAGTCTATGGGGTCTGCGGGTTTCCGTGTGTAACCGCTTTTTAAGCGGATAGGGTTGGCGTTTTCGGGTCCCCAAGCGGACCCGATGGACGGAAACCCGAATGCTAGTGTGAACCTAGCGTTACTGCACGACAGAAAGCAGAGATATTGGAATCTGAAAAGAACAAATTACTTGAACAACTGATACATAAAGTATATTGGAAATTGAATGCATTTTTACCATACAATGAATTACATTTTTGGTGAAACTGGAATACCCCTTTTAAAAAAAAAGAAGCAGACAATGTTCCAGTTCTCAAATGGAAGACTATTCAAATCTACAACCTTTTATATCAGGCTTCAGGGTAAGTGGGTCAGTATAAAACTATATAATTTACCACTAAACCATAATTATAGGTTGTTAAAATTTCCATTGTTATCATTTCCAAAAGAAAAATTAGCACAAGTAATGTGACAACTACTGTGTTAACATTTCTGCTGTCATTATAGTCTATAGATTTTTTTTTCCTGTAACATGTGGCATCATGTAGTTCACAGAGAAAGCTCTCTGGAAGATAGGTCCACTGGGACTTGTGGTTGCCTGCAGCAGGAAATGAATACCAGCACAAAGATTAAAAAGATATATTAAAGAAAACCCTAAATATTTTTTAATTAGTTCCAGTTGTTTGAACACTGGATTTGGAATATGTACTTGACTCCTGATATACAAACAGCTCCAAGGATATTTACTGTCATCATCAAGAAAGAACTAGTTAATGTACACATCACAAGTTTCATTCTTTCCTGGGTTTATTTTTTTGGTTGCTAGGTTGGGTTCACATGTTGCAGCCATGAAGTGGTCAAAATGTGCCTGGGATATGACCGAGATCATGCTGACGTAATGCTTTATGGTGAATCGCTGTGGTTTCTGGATTAATTGTTAAAGGTACATAACATATATAGTGTTTAACTTGACTTTTTGCAGCGTGATACCCTATCTCAGAAGACAACCACAGCAACAACATTGAAAATCCATTAAAAGAGTTGAATTAGCACTCTGTGCCACAGTGTTGTTAAAGCATTAAGTATCAAATTAAACTTTGCTACATCTTTATATGGAATAAACCAGATGACCATCTAGTGTAGCACCAGTTGAACAACTATATCAAAGGTGCACACTGGGGACTTCAGTCATCCAAGGAGAGACACAAAGGAAAACACACATACATATGGGATTCTTATTGCTATGCACCTAGTGACAAAGGTAAGAAATTGTAACTGATATTTACATGAAATAAACTATTACTCAATTAACATAATTGGTTCCTAACAGGAACTAAAAACTCAGAAGGTACTAGGCAGCAGTTAATGTAAACCTGTATGCCCCCCATAACTTCATTGGTAATAGCAGAAGGTATGTTGTGAAGATTCTGTTACCTTCTGTGTAAAACAAGACTTGCCTTCAGGCATTGGGAAACAGGTGTTTTCTTAAATGGAGGAGTAAAATGCTCAGCAATTCTATTGGTGATTTTGCAGGGATACACACTGACATATGATAAGCCAATGTGAACTATAGTAAAGTCCCTCTTTTAGACATTCTAGATACAGGTGGGTAATGGAACCTACCTCTGTAGCCTTCTCTGACTGCTGGATTAGTCATTGATGTGAGGAATGTGCACTTTTCTGAGTTGATTGTAAACTTCATTATTAAGTAACATGGGAGACACTGATAGTTTTTATTTCTGCTGTTCATTGGTCCTAACCAGGATAAATTAACATTTAAGGGCCCCCCTAGGAAAATAAAATTGTTGGGACCTCATTCTACCACTGGGACACATAACCCATCTGACTCTCTATGGCAGCTATATGTATGGGAGACTCTCGCTACTGAATTCCATGACAGTTGTCAAGACAGTCAAGCCAGTGACTCTCTGAGTCTAACTTCACACATAGTTTTTACATGGCATATTTTAGGTGTTTTTTTCCCTTTGTTGTTTTTATTCATACAGCATTTTTACTGTGTTTTTTCAGGCTTTTTTATGTATTGAAATTAATAGGAAAATGCCTGAAAAAATCCCAGACACAGTACATTGTTTTTGGAACAAATGCTAAATAGGCAAAAAATTATGTAAGTAAAAAAACAAAACACGCGTGTAGGGATTTTCATATTTTACTACAGTGGGGGAAAAAAGTATTTAGTCAGCCACCAATTGTGCAAATTCTCCCACTTAAAAAGATGAGAGAGGCCTGTAATTGACATCATAGGTAGACCTCAACTATGAGAGACAAAATGAGAAAACAAATCCTGAAAATCACATTATCTGATTTTTAAAGAATTTATTTGCAAATTATGGTGGAAAATAAGTATTTGGTCACCTACAAACAAGCAAGATTTCTGGCTCTCACAGACCTGTAACTTCTTCTTTAAGAGGCTCCTCTGTCCTCCACTCATTACCTTAGTAATGGCACCTGTTTGAAATTGTTATCAGTATAACAGACACCTGTCCACAACCTCAAACAGTTACACTCCAAATTCCACTATGGTGGAAGACCAAAGAACTGTGGAAGGACACCAGAAACAAAATTGTAGACCTGCACCAGGCTGGAAAGACTGAATCTGCCATAGGCAAGCAGCTTGCTGTGAAGAAATCAATGTGGGAGCAATAATTAGAAAATGGAAGACCTACAAGACCACTGATAATCTCCCTCGATCAGGGGCTCCACGCAAGATCTCACCCTGTGGGGTCAAAATGATCACAAGAACAATGAGCAGAAATCCCAGAACCACACAGGGGGACCTAGTGAATGACCTGCAGAAAGCTGGGACTAACATAACAAAGGCTACCGTCAGTAACACACTACGCCGTCAGGGACTCAGATCCTGCAGTGCCAGACGTGTCCCCCCTGCTTAAGCCAGTACATATCCGGGCCCGTCTGAAGTTTGCTAGAGAGCATTTGGATGTTCCAGAAGAATATTGGGAGAATGTCACATGGTCAGATGAAATCAAAGTAGAACTGTTTGGTAGAAACACAACTCGTCGTGTTTGCAGGAAAGTGAATGCTTAGTTGCATCCAAAGAACACCATAGCTACTGTGAAGCATGGGGATGGCAACATCATGCTTTGGGGCTGTTTCTCTGCAAAGGGACCAGGACGACTGATCCGTGTACATGAACGAATGAATGGGGCCATGTATTGTGAGATTTTGAGTGCAAACCTCCTTCCATCAGCAAGGGCATTGAAGATGAAATATGGCTGGGTCTTTCAGCATGACAATAATTCCAAGCACACCGCCAGGGCAATGAAGGAGTGGCTTCGTAAGAAGCATTTCAAGGTCCTGGAGTGGCCTAGCTAGTCTCCAGATCTCAACCCCATAGAAAACCTTTGGAGGGAGTTGAAAGTCCGTGTTGCCCAGCAACAACCCCAAAACATCACTGCTCTAGAGGAGATCTGCATGGAGGAATGGGCCAACATACCAGCAACAGTGTGTGCCAACCTTGTGAAGACTTAGAGAAAATGTTTGACCTCTGTCATTGCCAACAAAGGATATATAACAAAGTATTGAGATGAACTTTTGTTATTGACCAAATACTTATTTTCAACCATAATTTGCAAATAAATTCTTTAAAAATCAGACAATGTGATTTTCTGGATTTGTTTTCTCATTTTGTCTCTCATAGTTGAGGTCTACCTATGATGTCAATTACAGGCCTCTCTCATCTTTTTAAGTGGGAGAACTTGCACAATTGGTGGCTGACTAAATACTTTTTTTCCCCACTGTATGGTGTCCGCACAAAATGCGCACGTGTGAATAAAAATTTAGACAGGGCTAGTAATGGGAACAAGAGTTCCTAGGAGCGCTCGTTGGTAATAATAGCCCTGAATATCTGTCTAATAGGGCTGATAGACTTCAAAACAGAGAGTCACACATACTGTATGCACAGCCATCTGTTTTCAGCTAGACAGGATGGTGAAAAAGCTACCAGGGGACCTCAGGGTCTGAGAGATAAGCAGTGTATACGCTACCCATTTAGGCTGCTTTCACACTAACCAGGGATGTAGCTATAGGAGGTGCAGAGGAAGTAGTTGCTACTGGACCCTGAGGAGCCACAAAGGTCCCTCTGCCATGTATATTATATCACTATTCTAAATGCTACAAGGTAGGAAGGGGCCTCGTTACAGATTTTGCATTGGGGCCCAGGAGCTTCAAGCTACACCGCTATACTAACTATCCATTTTGTGGACTAGAAAACAACAGACATTGTACATCCTAATGTATTTCCGTGTGCCATCGGTGTGTACAATCCATGTGTCATCTTGTGTTATCTGGTTTTTTTTTTTTGCGTCCACAAATAAAAAACTGATATCGTCTTCTTTATTTTTCAGCATCTATTAATGTATCTGTGAAAAATGAACAGCATAAAGATGAAGTCCATGTGCTGTCTTTTTCTTCACGGACCTATAGACTTGAATGGGTGAGTAGAGAAAAGAGAAAAAAAACACGTATGCCACAATTTATTTGTCAGTGTCTCTTTGTTTGTGAAAAACAATGGACATCTGAATGGCCCTATTCACTATAATGGGTCTAAATGCTGTCCGTGTACTGTCTGATTTGCTCTAGATAACTCTAGAGATCAGCAAACCGATTTGTTACGAACTGGGTTCAACCTGAATATTCCAAATTGTTTGTTTTTTAACGAAACCAAACAAATACTTATTTCGTCGGCCACCACCACAGACAAAAATACAGAAGAGACACGTCTTTTCAATCAATGTGAAGTTCTAGCACCACCTGATATCAGTTCACAGCCAATAGACAGCCTCTCAGCCAACAGACCATGGTAGGTAGACACCTTACTGTGCTGATGTCATGTACACTATATAAGGTGCTGTGGGATTCAACAAAAGGCATTACAGTAATGGTGAATGTGGGGAAGGATCTGTGATTCATCTCACTGCATCATACAGAGCACTCAGTTCTGAAAAGTTTACAAATTGCAAGCAATAGAGCTAGGGAATCTTAGGAATAGGACAGTTTAGTCAGTTTTCATTGCCAATAATTAATTTTGTCTAAGTCTGTTGGACATTAGCGCGGCTTCATCTGTATATAGAGTGTTTAAACATAATTTTCACTGACAGTCAGACCCTGTTAGTGAAAAATCTTTTGGTAAGGGTTTTTAGGGCAAAAGTTTATTTTTTTCCATTAAATACATATAAACTGCTGTTCTAACAGCAAAACGCTGATTCCGCCTGTGTTAATCTGAAAAAAAAATCTCTGTTACTTAAGCATTTTTTTTTGTTGTTGTTTGCCAAATATACACAGTCTCACAGCTTGCGCTAATCTAAAAAAAATCCCTGTTATATAAGATATATTTGTTTCTTAAGTGTTTTTTGTTGCTCATATATGCAGTCTCACAGCCTGCCCTAATTTGAAAAAAAAACTCCTTTATTAAAGGGTTTTTATTCTCAAACAATAAACAGAATTACACAGCCTGCTAATCTGAAAAAAAAAAAAAAAAACTCAGTCTGTTAAGGGCTTTTTTTTTTGGTTACCTGTTATTCAATATGCATATAAACTGCCGCCATTTTAACAGCAAAAAACAAATACATACTGATTGATGCAGTTCTAGTCTAATAGTCACTCACCAGGTCACCCTTTTAGTACCTTTAGTGCTTTGCTATTTTTCCTGAAATATTTTTTTGTAAAAAAAAAAAAAAAAGACATACACACAATTGTTGCCAATCACTTTTATACTTAAGAAATGTGCAGTAAAATCACTGGTAAAAAAAAAACAGGGCAGGGGAAAGGAAAAAGGAGGGGGGATAAAGAAACACTTGTGCAAGTATTAACAATAAGAATGTGGATGGCAACAGAAACTCTAATTCTGGTCTTGACAGCCCAGTAGCCGCAGTGTTGTCGTACTTCCTGAGAATAAAGACATCTTTGAAAGCAGTGAACCGCAAATGTTGAGTCAGGATTCTGTGTCTTCCTCATCTTCCTCTACTGCAACACGTAATTAACGATGCTGTCTTTCTGTACGATCCACCATATCTTCTTCACTGACACAGATCCCATTCTCTAGTGGTCATGTGGCATTTGCTGAGAGAGATATTCCTCAAAGTCCAAGACTTCTTCTTCTTAACGAGTTAGACTAGAACTGCCAGTGTTTTTTGGATGTAGAGGAGTTAGAGGTGGGAGACACGGGTGTTGGTGGAGGTAGTAGTCACGGGTTGTGTGCTAATGGTAGTAGTGCTGGGAGGGGCACTAGGGTGAAATCTGTTAGGAATTGTAAGGGTATAGAGAAATCCCAGTTCAATGATGAGTCAGTAAAAAGTGGGGAAGATAATGACATTACTGAATCTGATGATAATTCTATTACAGTTAAGACCTAGCTGCCAGGTAAGGATGACATACAAGGAAGAGGGTGGTAGAAGCTGCAATAATAAGAATTCTACTTGATGTCAAGTAATTAGCGGTGCGGTAGCCACTGTGCCGTTTAGTGGAATCCACTACGTTTTGTCAACTGATGACAGCGCACAGTCTCAATGGAGAATACCTAGCTGCCATTATCTCGCTAGGAAAACTAGCCCTGTTTGATATTGCCATGTGGGTCTCTACTTGTAAGTGTCCATGTGGGAAAAATTGCATGCCACCGCCAATATGTTGAGCAGCAGTTATGAGCAGAGACAATGAATAGTTATCATGGTCTACTGGCCAATGTTTTGAGTGTCAGTGGTCAAAGTCTAGAAACGCAGCAAGGCCCCGTGCTTTCTAGTACTAACATCACCTCATTGGTGCAGGTCAGGCACAGTTTCAACACCAGGGGGGACCCATCCAGCTGTCAGGAGTATCAGTTCTGGCACTGTAGCTTTAAGGTTTCCATGCTGACCGGAGAAGTCTTTGTATGTCAGAGATTCTCTGATCTTGTCCAATTACCACCCGAGGAGGCTGATTTAAATTTCCTTTCTCCTTACCCACCTGCCTGTAATTGTTTCCTGCTTGGCTTTGAGACCTGTTTCTCCATTTAGTTGTGTTCAGATTCATCTCCTGGAACATTGACCTCTTGGCTTTAGTTATCGATACCGACTTGTCTTATGATTTTGTCCTGACGAGACCTCCTGGTATACTGACTCATTGGCTTCTGTTTCTGGATATGGCTTGTCTGTTGATTTTGTCCAGACGTGATCTGATATATGACTTTTGGCTGGTTATTGGATTCCCGCTTTTTCCTGGCTCAGACATCTTTTCCACATTGCTCTCCTGGTTCAGATATTCTCAGTAAGTAAATAGTACAGTCATGGCCAAAAGTTTTGAGAATGACACAAATATTATATTTTCACATGATCTGCTGCCCTCTGGTTTTTATGTGTGTTTGTCGGATGTTTTTATCACATACAGAAATATAATTGCATTCATATTATGAGTAACAGAAGCTTATATTGACAGTTAGAATGAGTTAATGCAGCAAGTCAATATTTGCAGTGTTGACCCTTCTTCTTCAGGACCTCTGCAATTCTCCCTGGCATGCTCTCAATCAACTTCTGGACCAAATCCTGACTGATAGCAGTCCATTCTTGCAGAATCAATGCTTTAATTTTGTCTGAATTTGTTGGTTTTTGTTTGTCCACCCGTCTCTTGATGATTGACCACAAGTTCTCAATGGGATTAAGATCTGGGGAGTTTCCAGGCCATGGACCCAAAATCTCTATGTTTTGTTCCCTGAGCCATTTAGTTATCACCTTTGCTTTATGGCAAGGTGCTCCATCATGCTGGAAAAGGCATTGTTGAGCGCCAAACTGCTCTTGGACGGTTGGGAGAAGTTGCTCTTGGAGGACATTCTGGTACCATTCTTTATTCATGGCTGTGTTTATAGGCAAGACTGTGAGAGAGCCGATTCCCTTGGCTGAGAAGCAACCCCACACATGAATGGTTTCAGGATGCTTTACAGTTGGCATGAGACAAGACTGGTGGTAGCGCTCACCTCTTCTTCTCCGAATAAGCTGTTTTCCAGATGTTCCAATCGAAAAGGGGATTCATCAGAGAAAATGACTTTACCCCAGTCCTCAGCAGTCCACTCCCTGTACCTTTTGCAGAATATCAGTCTGTCCCTGATGTTTTTTCTGGAGAGAAGTGGCTTCTTTGCTGCCCTCCTTGAGACCAGGCCTTGCTCCAAGAGTCTCCGCCTCACAGTGCGTGCAGATGCACTCACACCTGCCTGCTGCCATTCCTCAGCAAGCTCTGCACTGCTGGTAGCCCGATCCCGCAGCTGAAACACTTTTAAGAGACGGTCCTGCCGCTTGCTGGTCTTTCTTGGGCGCCCTGGAGCCTTTTTGGCACCAATGGAACCTCTCTCCTTGAAGTTCTTGATGATGCGATAGATTTTTGACTGAGGTGCAATCTTTCTAGCTGCAATACTCTTCCCAGTTAGGCCATTTTTGTGCAGCGCAATGATGACTGCACGTGTTTCTTTAGAGATAACCATGGTTAACAGAAGAGAAACAATGATGGCAAGCACCAGCCTCCTTTTAAAGTGTCCAGTGGTGTCATTCTTACTTAATCATGACAGATTGATCTCCAGCCCTGTCCTCATCAACACCCACACCTGTGTTAATGGAGCAATCACTGAAACGATGTTAGGTGGTCCTTTTAAGGCAGGGCTGCAATGATGTTGAAATGTTTTTTGGGGGATAAAGTTCATTTTCTAGGCAAATATTGACTTTGCAAGTAATTGCTGTTAAGCTGATCACTCTTTATAACATTCTGGAGTATATGCAAATTGCCATTAGAAAAACTGAAGCAGTAGACTTTGTAAAAATTAATATTTGTATCATTCTCAAAACTTTCGGCCATGACTGTAGTTTCTGGCTCATTGTCAGTAAGTGGAACATTTATTACCTGTACAGTTGCTGGTGGTGACAATTCGGACCCTCAAATTCAGCAAAGTCCATCTGGCCTTGCGGCTAGCGCTGGTGAAGGCGTTTGGGGGTCTGTCTCAGTCTCACAGTACTGTACTGATTTTAAATAGTTTGTTTTTCTACTCATTGTTATCACCCAGTCTCTGAGTTTTGCTGAAATTTGCTCCTGGAACTCAACCATAACAGAAGGAAAGCCATTGCTTACACTCTCCTCCCTCATTTCATGGTTGTAAGATGGAGTGCACATTGAGTTGCACTGTGGCAGATGTTGGAGCATCGGTTTGAGTATACGGTGAATGCAGAAATAATGCAACTAGATAACTGTGACATGAAGAAAAAGAAAAACTTCTACCTTATGATCACTTTTGGAAGATAGCCTAGCTTTTCTGGCTCGCAAGCTAGGCACTAGGCACACTGATAGTGTGCACAAAATTTTTCTATGTACCTATAACAGAGTCTTTTTTTTGGTGACACTCAATTCTTTATAACTTTTTAAATTGGCAGGCACACTGATGGCGTGCCACAAATTTTCCTTGAACTTCTGTAAATTGCCACTCTGCCAACACAATGTTGATGTAGCATTTGATTCCATTCAGGTCATAGAATAAGTTCAACATCGGAGTATATTTTAGCTTTTTCAGCTGGCAGCCAGGCCAGGAATGCTGATAGTGTGTCACAAATGTTTCTTCAAATCTTGTAATTGTCACTCATTGGTGCTGTATCTGCTGCCATAAAGGGACAATTTTTGGTGTGTTTTGTGTGTTTGGTGGATCAATTCTTTACCATTTTACTTTTCAAGTGGCTGGCACACTGACAGTTTTAAAATTCTATAGCTGGCAGTGCCACTTGCTACTGCCACTCTCTTGGCAGACGAAAAAAATAAAACAACAACCCCCCATTGCTTCTTCCAATACCAATGCAATGTTGGTGTGGTAATCTGATCCCATAAAGGGATAATTTTTGGTGGCATTTTTTTCATGAAAAGGAAGTTCTTCATCACTTTTTAGCTAGGCTAACATACAGTGGGGAAAAAAAGTATTTAGTCAGCCACCAATTGTGCAAGTTCTCCCACTTAAAAAGATGAGAGAGGCCTGTAATTGACATCAGAGGTAGACCTCAACTATGAGAGACAAAATCAGAAAACATATATAGAAAATCACATTGTCTGATTTTTTAAGAATTTATTTGCAAATTATGGTGGAAAATAAGTATTTGGCCACCTACAAACAAGCAAGATTTCTGGCTCTCACAGACCTGTAACTTCTTAAGAGGCTCCTCTGTCCTCCACTCATTACCTGTAGTAATGGCACCTGTTTGACATTGTTATCAGTATAAAAGACACCTGTCCACAACCTCCTACAGTCACACTCCAACCTCCACTATGGTGAAGACCAAAGAGCTGTGGAAGGACACCAGAAACAAAATTGTAGACCTGCACCAGGCTGGGAAGACTGAATCTGCAATAGGAAAGCAGTTTGGCGTGAAGAAATCAACTGTGGGAGCAATAATTAGAAAATGGAAGACATACAAGACCACTGATAATCTCCTTCGATCAGGGGCTCCACGCAAGATCTCACCCCATGGGGTCAAAATGATCACAAGAACGGTGAACAAAAATCCCAGAACCACACGGGGGGACCTAGTGAATGACCTGCAGAAAGCTGGGACTAACGTAACAAAGGCTACCGTCAGTAACACACTATGCCGCCAGGGACTCAGATCCTGCAGTGCTAGAAGTGTCCCCCTGCTTAAGCCAGTACATATCTGGGCCCGTCTGAAGTTTGCTAGAGAGCATTTGGATGTTCCAGAAAAGTATTGGGAGAATGTCATATGGTCAGATGAAACCAAAGTAGAACTGTTTGGTAGAAACACAACTCGTGTTTGAAGGAGAGTGAATGCTGAGTTGCATCCAAAGAACACCATACCTACTGTGAAGCATGGGGGTGGCAACATCATGCTTTGGGGCTGTTTCTCTGCAAAGGGACCAGGACGACTGATCCGTGTACATGAAAGAATGAATGGTGCCATGTATTGTGAGATTTTGAGTGCAAAACTCCTTCCATCAGCAAGGGCATTGAAGATGAAACGTTCATTCAGTATGGCAATGATCCCAAGCACACCACCAGGGCAATGAAGGAGTGGCTTCGTAAGAAACATTTCAAGGTCTTGGAGTGGCCTAGCCAGTCTCCAGATCTCAACCCCATAGAAAAGCTTTGGAGGGAGTTGAAAGTCCGTGTTGCCCTGCGACAGCCCCAAAACATCACTGTTCTAGAGGAGATCTGCATGGAGGAATGGGCCAACATACCAGCAACAGTGTGTGCCAACCTTGTGAAGACTTACAGAAAACGTTTGACCTATGTCATTGCCAACAAAGGATATATAACAAAGTATTGAGATGAACTTTTGTTATTGACCAAATACTTATTTTCCACCATAATTTGCAAATAAATTCTTTAAAAATCAGACAATGTGATTTTCTGGATTTGTTTTCTCATTTTGTCTCTCATAGTTGAGGTCTGTCTACCTATGATGTCAATTACAGGCCTCTCTCATTTTTTTAAGTGGGAGAACTTGCACAATTGGTGGCTGACTAAATACTTTTTTCCCCACTGTAGCTATTTTGTCTCGCAAATAACAAGTCTGTAGCACTTACAAGTCATCAAAATATCACAGTAAACTAATCAAATGGCATAATCCTAAAATATAATAATTTTATTGGTATACATTAAAAAATGATCCAGGTATTAAAAAGAAGGGCCCTGTGATATTTTGTTGGAATTGGCCACATTTGGAGAAGCATTTCATCTTTCCCACCGCTACTTTGTTTTGCTCCGGTTACTTTGAAAGAAACATTTATTCCGGAAAAAAAAACGTTCATTTTTTAATGTATACCAAGAAAATTAATATATTTTAGATTTATGCCATTTGATTAGTTTACTGTGATATCTTTGAAAAACCTTTTTTTGTCCCCGGTGAACAAGTCATCAAAATAAGCAAATTTTTCTACAAAACCATTACTTTTTTGCAATATAGCTGACATGTGTGTCTAAAATAAACCACAGGCAAGCACCTTTCCCCCAAAAAGGGTCGTTTTGGAGACTTTTAAATGTTAAAATGTGTAAAAGCGAGTGGTAGCACAGTACATGGTTAAACTCAGGGTTTGTATCTACTGCTTACCATCGTTTTTTTCATAGACATGTCTTGAGATGAGCGAATCAATTCTGCAGAAGTGGAATTCGATCCAAATTTCAGGAAATCTTCGATTCGCCACGATTCCGGATTTCCTGGTGCTTCGCGGTAACAAATATTTAGTAAGGACCTTTGTGACATCAGACAGTCACATGATGTTCTCTAGTGATGTAATTGGTAGGCGTGTCTTTGCTTGTTAGCAGATTCTTCCACATGAATAAAACTTGTCCGTGCTGGAGAGAGAGAGAGACATGTCAGTGGCATCCAAGGGCTTCCACCATTTTGCCGCCCACCCTGGCTCTCTGCAGCCCGGAAATAGCTGTTTATTCTCCGCGAAGTAATTCGGATCGAAGCAAATTTTTTTTGGAACTTCGAATCGAACTTTTGAGAAATTCGCTCATCTCTAGACATGTCACTTTAACTTTTACATAACTTTGACTGTTTTTTCCTTATAGAGACTCAGAAATTTGGATAGATAGGTTACTAGGGGCCCTTACAGTATTATACACTATGTTTTAGGCTAATATAATTTTTTTTTTTATACCAAACTTATTTGACCAGAAACTAATCTGGGACCCAGAGCAGGTTCCGTGTGCCGCATTAATGATCTGTAAGTACAATATAATTATAATTCAGAGCAGATTGAACTGTATGTGGGGGAGGGGGACTATTATCTGTGGTGGGGCATTATTAGGCCACTACTACAGTGATAGTTCCCCCCAGGTAATAGTATTAGGCACTGTTAGGATACTATTACCGTAATAGTGCCCACAGTTAACAATATTATTTATTTAACCAGTTCCGTACCGTCCATAGAGTATATACGTCCAAGTGGTGATTGTCTATTTCTGCAAGGACGTATCGGTACGTCCAAGCAGAAATCAGCAGCTGCACAAGATCGTACAGCTACTGAAACTGGGAGCCGGCTGTAACTTCAGCCAGAGCTCACAGAGAGAAGACACGGAAGGTTTATTACCTTTCCTGCCTTCCCGATCGCTGTGTATACAGTGCTATGGGCGCCGCCATCTTGCGGCCACCCTCTGACCTGGAGGTCATGTGATCTGCCGGGTGCAGCGTCTGCAAGAGCTGCTGGGTCCTACAGGACCCAGATCAGTTCTATAGTAAGGTGCAAGTACCGTGCAGGAGGCTGTTTTCCTCCTGCAACTGGGGCTAAATGTACCAGCCCCAGTTTCAGGGGAAATCAGCCTCCCCCCCAAAAAAAAAAAGTGATCAGATGTCCCAAAGGTGTATTATGACCTTATGGGGAGACAATGTAACAAAAAAATAAAAAAAAATGTATAGAAAAGTAAAAAAAAAAAAAAAAAAAAAAAGTAATAAATAAAAATAATTAAAAAAAATAAATAAAATAATATGCCAATAACATGCCCTTATTAAAGGTTATAGACCCACCCCCAACAACACCATACAAAATAAAAATTACCGTAAAACGGAGAGGAAAAACTATTTTTAAAAGTTTTTGAAATAAAAAAAAAAATTGAAAAGTGAAAAACAGACACGTTTTCCCTCTTTTATTTATATTTTCCCAGATATAAAAAAAAAAAAATGAACACACATGCAGAAATAAAAACATACAAATAAAGCCCTATGTGTCACTGAAAAAAAACACAGAAATTAGTTGAATAACGCAAATGATAAAAATGTTATAGCCCTCAAAACCGCACATACAAAAAACTTGAAAATGTGCCTGGTCTGGAAGGGTGGCAAAGCATCTGGTATGGAAGTGGTTAAAGGGGAGACTGTTGCCTGTGGGTGTAGGGCACTATTGCTGTAATAGTGTCCCCCACAGTTAACATTACTTAAGTGGGGGAGGGGTACCATTAGGGCACTATTACAGATATTAGTCCTCCCACATAAGTTATACTACTCCTATTACCTGTGTGGGGCACTATTGTCCAATGTGGGGTGGGTGACCTATTACTCTTAGAGGAATTATTAGGGCCTGTTCATATGGTGGAAAATGATTCCTCTTCATTTTCTGGCCCTCCTGCTTTCCTCCTTTCACTCCCTGATTAGCCTAAAATAGGCCAATCAGCGGCAGAATCCGCAGGACACTTATTTTTTCCTAGTGGAGTGAACATTCTAATTGGCCAATAGGGGTATGCCATTTTTATATTTGTCTAAGACAGCAGATAAGCTATAACTGCAACTAAGTAGAACATTTTCTCTCTCAACCAACTGCTTTATGCACAGTACAGGTCAGTAATGCCCTATATGGTCCTGCAGATTTTTCTGAGCGAGAGCTGTGGAACAGAAGTCTTCAACCACTGGCTAAGGGAGAACTAAAATTACAGATACAGTTTGAAGAGGGGAAAACAGATAAAAATGTAGTACTCAAATTATACCAGAAATTGTCTTACTTCTCTGGCTGGTTCATACCAGCGCTTGAATTCCGTTCGAGAATTCTGTCCCCGAATTAACAAGCAGACCCGAAGAACAGAAACCTAAGTGTGAACTTGAGTCATGTAGACATGCTATAGAATTGCAAAATCTGTTAAAACATTAAGTACGCTTTAAGGGAAAATTGAGAGGAAAAAAGTAGAGGAAAGAGAAAAAGTTCACATAGGTGAGAAAAAGTGGAGTAGAATTCAGAAGTGGTGCCATGAGGTATCCAATAATAAAAATACCCAATTCTTAATTGTTAATTGGTTCTATAATACTGTGAAACACATAGGGGGTTTCTGGGATGAAGTAGTAGATAATGTTATACTCTATGTTATCTTGTATATTTGTAATTGTAAAAGGAAATACATGAAAAAAGGACAGATTTCTGCATGTCACCAAAGAAATGTCATCTTCGAAGTCCAGGCTTTGAATCCAGTAGGGTAGAACTTAATAAAATTTGCTTTTTAGTGCCAGTGATCATTGAGAGATTTAGCACATGGATTTACTGAATTCTAATCACTTATTTATCTCATTGCTGGGCAAACAATTGAGATCTATAAAGAGGTTTAACAAATTGTGACCTTCTTACAGTCAGTGTTTCTTCATCTTTCCAAAATGTCTGTAATATATAAAGTGCCTTGCAAAAGTATTTAACCCCCTTAAAAAGCCCAAATTCCAAATGACAAAGATTATTTCTGGTATTTGTTATAAACCAATTTGATTTTACAGGGGTTTTTCAGCCATCAGATATTGATGTCCAACACTCAGCACCCTATAAACTAAGCAAATATCAGAAGCTACTAGAGCTGGATCTAAACAGTGTATACAGCTGAAAGCAAAAAGCCCAGGACACTGTGTAATGACCAAGCTATTGCCATGGAGTTAATGGAAGCTGAGCTGCAGAAATGCGGCACGGCACAGCCACTAAACAGTCTAGGGAGCCAGCTGCTTCCAGATTTGTTCAATGAGTAGTTTCAGTGAATATTGATGGTGGCTGATCAGGTGGGTGCAGGGCCATGTGGTGGACATGAGCATGAAACCAGCTGAGCAAGATATTCTGTTTTTGTAACTCCCAAATAAATGAATGGGACTTATGGAAACAGCATAACAAGGTGAGCTATGCTATGGTGAGCTAGGTGAGCTATGCTCATTAATTTGTATGGGAATTACTGAAACTATGTAGAACAATCCGTTCAGCTATTATCTGGTCACTTCATGGCATTGTAGACAAGTGGGTATTCTGATCTCAGCCATGAAAACAAGAGATGGGAATATCCCTTTGAAGATAAAATTAAAGGCGCACAATATAGCAAAAGATTGCGCTATATAACAGATGTATTGTTCATTATAGTGCCTATATTGCAACAGAAGAGTATGGCATTCTTTTAAGTTGACAATGAAAACACAGAAATCTTAACATTTGCCTATTTCCATCAATTATTAATAACAAACCAGCAATGAAGACATATGATGCATACCAGCATTTGGTAAAATTATTCAGATGATATGTCGATGAAAAGCAAAGATCAGAATCCTAGTACACTAAAACTAAAACATCTCTGTATACTATGTAACGTCCAGGAAAGGTATTGCAAATGCAGTCCCCAACAATCAGTTATTGACTGACTATCTTGAGGGTTGTCAATATTAAACACCTAGAATACCCATTTAAGACAGTGGTGGCACAGTAGTGGAAGCCGAGGAGACAACTGCATCCAAGGAGGATTGTGCAGCACAAAGGCTCTTTCTTTCTATTAGGGTTTCTTTTTGGTCCCTCAGAGCAGCTGCAGCATCCTAGCACTGAGCATGGATCCTGATATGTAGTCACATCTTCTCCTCCTGACTGGATGAGGAAGAGTGACGTCTGTGGCAATGTAGACATGTAGACTGAAGTCTGTGGTAGTGTACGCATATTCAGCATCATCATGCATGACAGAATTAAAGAATTGATTTTTGGGTAGTAAAGATTATTAATTGCACAAACTACTTTAAAACAAAGTATGAAGAAATTAGGAGAAACGGATTTTGTAAATTAATTTTCTTGTTTCTAGTCTCTTCACCCTACAAAAATAAAAATCCCGTTGTGTCCTGTAAAACATAAATAAATAAAAAGAAGAAAATAATTTTGTAGAAAAAAAAAATATCACCAGCATTACAACCTGTAAATTTGGAGGGCCCAAAACATCCCAGGTCATGAAAGGGATTAACTTCCTATAGAAACCTTTACTAGAAGGAATTTTTACATAACAAAATTTCATTCAGCTTGGAAAATGTTTAAGTATTCTATAATTGTAGTATTCACAGAAAAATGGTTGACATATTCTTTATTATTAATATCTATTACCCATAAACTTTGGTGGAGCTCATACTAGATTGCTAGAAACAGTTCTGTCTTCCTTACTTTTGGCACCATTAAATTTTGCTAATGTTAGGTTTAATTAGAGAAGAATCAAGCATTAAATTCCTCCCCGGCCTTACACAAAACCATTGTAGTTTTCCCGAACAAACATGTGACGTAATTGACTTTGTTGTGAAAAATATCTACAGATATACAGTATTTGAACAGTGAAGCGTCTCGGGGGATTCTTAAATGTCACTTCTGTTTCTGAAAGCACTCTGCACATGTTGACCAGAGGTACATGCATATTTTATGTATTGTAATCTAAAACTTTTTTTTACAAGAATTGCTAACGGTTATACTATCCCACCGTGAAAGCCAATACAACAGGAACATCTAATTAGCCAGCTACCCGATAGCCTTGCCTTTGCACAAAGGCATGCATCTTCAAGAAGCTCGAGTCTTAGAGATGGCCACATGGACAAGTGATAGCCTTTCAAAATGAAAACAACTTAAAAGTATTGTCTTCGAATTGAATTTAGAAGAACTATGTATAGAAGCAAGCTAGAATGAAACAATAAACATACCAAAAGGACGCTTTTTAGAGACCCGCTACACTATTCAGTGTTATAGTTAAAATCAACTTGCATAGGTCTGTCCTCAAATCCGTAACCATTACATTTTTATCTTTATTCTGATTATTATTAACTGATAGTTATAACACATTGGGGCAGAATAATTAAGACTGCTGTTTTGTACGCAAGCCTTAATGAAAGCCCTGACACAGGGCAAGTCTGATTTATTAAGCAGCTCCGACCTCTTCATAAAGTAGGCTCATGATCCCCACTGATGCACAAAAGGGCCTTGCACTAAATATGCGGAACATAAGTACCCATCTACGCCAGAAAACTGGTGTAGATGGTGTAGGGAACTGCCATTTCTACTAGTATATAATGTATCTGGCTTCTTTGCCCCTGCAGTTTGGCTTCAGAGACCCTAGGCATTCAGTGCAAGTTTTGTTTTGTAAATACAGTGAGTCAGACACATGTGAGGCAGAGCTGCTGGGGGCAGAGATGTGAGCAGAGCTGCTGAGACAGACATGTTATGTCTGGGGGAGTCTAAGAGCCACTTGTTCCTCTTTACTTCACAGTATATAGTTAGGTATGTGTTACCCCCTATATACTCACAGGACCTAGCTAGTAACCGTAGTTAGGGATCCATATATATATATAGTTCAGGGCAGTGATAGGTTAGGCTTCCGAAGGCCAACTAGCTAGTTAGAGGCCCGGTGGCACTAGTAGTTTAGCTGGCAGGTTAAGGACTCAGTGTTAGGGTAGACAGGCCTGCATCTACTGCCGTCACCGTCGCCCTGTTTGCTGCCTGTGAAGAATCTCACCATCATCATCATCTCCTGATTGGCTGTCTGTCATCTCCTGGAAGAATCCGAGGATCCACAGTCATCCACAGGGGCCCCTGCATCTCTTCTGTTGCCTGGAGGTATTGTGCACTGGACTCTTGCTATATATCTATATATATACCCGGGTATATAACCGAAGACGGTTGAGGACTTGCTGGTTGTTGTAGTATTGCTGTGTTCTGAGTATATTTTATGTATGTATTATTACCCTGTTGATTCTTATAAAGCTACTGTTATAACCTTATGTGGTATCTGTATGTATTCTTCAGACTGCGAGATTAGTACAGTGATCCTTGTTAAGGCTACTAACTGTATTTCATGGGTAAGTCCCAGGAAGAGATCCTCCCTGTAATACAGAGGCTCTATCCTGGGTGGAGGCACTGATATATTTCATATATGTTCCCACTCTTCCCTTCAGCGAAGGCTTCAGGTCCCATTATACACACAGGTCAGCGCCAGAGTCTGTTGCGGGAGGGATAATACTCATACCCCCCCCCCCCCCCCAAATAGGGCTACATTTGGAGGCACTGCTGAGATTTAGAAGTGGGAATAGTCATTGATATGGAGAAGCGATATAGCTCAGAGGGGAACCTCCCACTAGCTACTACATGGGATTACCGACCTCCTGTTCCTCCCCTGGTTCAGGTAAAGGAAGAACCCCGCTCAGCCAGTTACCCCCCCAGTATGGCCGTCGCTAGCAGTTCCTCTAGTGACAGTGCTATTAGCATTTTAGCCAGGCTGACTGAAATGTTAGCTCAGGGCCTGCAGGCCACTCACTACAAGAAACTAAAAGTATTCTCTGGTAATGTCCCAGTACCACAAGGGGAGGAAAACTTTGAGATATGGAAAGAACATACTCTCCAATGCCTGAAGGAATGGTCTTGCTCTGAAGAAGGCAAGCGGCAGCGTATCAGTGAAAGTTTGCGGTCTCCTGCTGCAGAATTGATCCGCTTGTACAGAGACTCTCATGAAGGAGTGAGTGCATTGGACTATATACAAGTACTGTCTGATCACTTTGAGCCATACTATGACCTTGCCAAGATGGTTGCTGATTACCGAATGGTTTGTCAAAAAGAAGGGGAAAATGTCTCTACTTTTATTAACCGTTTACAGCTACTTCTTTCACGTCTGGTGTACCACGCAGCTATATCTACTTCAGAGGTAGACGCTATGAGAACCAGTCAGTTGGTGAGAGGGTTACAACCTCATCATCCTCTTGCTCAAGTACTCAAGGTCTTACTATCTGATAGAGTCCTTCCATTTCCTGACTTAATGAAGTTAGTGAAGAAACAAGAAGCTGACATTAGTTTTAGTACCCCTAAGAAAGCGAAAAGCATCTCTAAAGAAGATGTTGTTCCTAATTCAAACAAGGACAAACCAGCGGAGCGGTCAGAACTTAGACAGTCCGCCACTCCACCCACTGCCACTCAACGGAGGAAGGATGCTAGAACCTGTTATAAATGTGGTCAGACGGGCCATACTGCCAGACAGTGTACGGAGGACAGTGAGGGATTGGGACACAGTGCTGTCTTCTCTATTCAGAATCAAAGACACCGAAGGAAGGCGGGCCGAGTAAAGACCAGAGGCGCTATCGCGGGCTCCAGGTCCGTTGTCAAAGTCACTGTCAATGGTCATGCCGCTCCTGCCCTGTTTGATACAGGATCTCAAGTGACCCTGATTTATCGCTCGTTCTACCAAAAGTATCTGAGGGATATACCTCTTCAGTCTACGGGACAAATGAAATTGTGGGGGCTTAATTCAGGATCATATCCTGTAGATGGCAGCCTGCAAGTAGTTATAGCTGTCCCTGAATTAGAAGATCAGAGTGTCGTTCCCATGAAGATTACGGCTCTTGTCTGCCCTGATACAGGGGATTCTTGTGCAGCTCCTGTGATACTTGGCACTAATTGTCCCGCAGTGCATTATGCTTTTCAGAAGTTTCTTGGAAGAGATTGGAACCCTCAAACTCCAGAATTCGTACCTAGATCTGTGTCTACAGATGAGCAGGGATCTAGCTCTCCTATGCCACCAGCACCATCCCCTCCCATGGCAGACAACCCTAGTTTAGGGCCTGGACATGCTAGTTTACCTCAGAGAGAGGTACAGAGAGGAGAGAGAATTAGACACCCTCCACCTATGCTGACATATGATAGTTTGGGGGACCCCAGATTTACTACTCAGCCTCATTTATACCATGCTTGGGTGGGTGCAGTGTCCACTTTGGTCAATATGTTACCAATTTTCGCTCCTGCTGGCATGTATACCTATTAACCTGTTGTGACTCTGTAAATGCAAAAGCAACTATATTGATATTGTCATTGGTAATGTTGACTGTATACTATGACTTTGTATGTCTTTGACGTGACGTAAAGATTTCACCAGAGGGGGAGTGTAGGGAACTGCCATTTCTACTAGTATATAATGTATCTGGTTTCTTTGCCCCTGCAGTTTGGCTTCAGAGACCCCAGGCATTCAGTGCAAGTTTTGTTTTGTAAATACAGTGAGTCAGACACATGTGAGGCAGAGCTGCTGGGGGGAGAGATGTGAGCAGAGCTGCTGAGACAGACATGTTATGTCTGGGGGAGTCTAAGAGCCACTTGTTCCTCTTTACTTCACAGTATATAGTTAGGTATGTGTTACCCCCTATATACTCACAGGACCTAGCTAGTAACCGTAGTTAGGGATCCATTATATATATATATAGTTCAGGGTAGTGATAGGTTAGGCTTCCGAAGGCCAACTAGCTAGTTAGAGGCCCGGTGGCACTAGTAGTTTAGCTGGCAGGTTAAGGACTCAGTGTTAGGGTAGACATGCCTGCATCTACTGCCGTCACCGTCGCCCTGTTTGCTGCCTGTGAAGAATCTCACCATCATCATCATCTCCTGATTGGCTGTCTGTCATCTCCTGGAAGAATCCGAGGATCCACAGTCATCCACAGGGGCCCCTGCATCTCTTCTGTTGCCTGGACGTATTGTGCACTGGACTCTTGCTATATATCTATATATATACCCGGGTATATAACCTAAGACGGTTGAGGACTTGCTGGTTGTTGTAGTATTGCTGTGTTCTGAGTATATTGTATGTATGTATTATTACCCTGTTGATTCTTATAAAGCTACTGTTATAACCTTATGTGGTATCTGTATGTATTCTTCAGACTGTGAGATTAGTACAGTGATCCTTGTTAAGGCTACTAACTGTATTTCATGGGTAAGTCCCAGGAAGAGATCCTCCCTGTAATACAGAGGCTCTATCCTGGGTGGAGGCACTGATATATTTCATATATGTTCCCACTCTTCCCTTCAGAGAAGGCTTCAGGTCCCATTATACACACAGGTCAGCGCCAGAGTCTGTTGCGGGAGGGATAATACTCATACCCCCCCCCCCCCAAATAGGGCTACAATGGCATAATGAACTTCTCCCATGGTATTCTACTGCTACTACATAAACAGTCTCCCACGGAGGTCATGATTACAAAAAAGGGGGTCATGGAGGAGCATCAGTGGGGATTTTCTTTGCCTCAAATCCAACATTATCTTAAAATACTGGGAGGCAAACAATTTTTTACCAAAAACAATATCTTTGCACCAGCACCATGGTATTTGATGAACATTTTGCAGTCTGATCAGCTGCATGAACTGCAAATAAAAAGGGCACAAGTTAAAGGCTTTGTTCAACCTATTTTTTAAAGGCTCAGAATGAATTTAAAAAACACCAAAAAGAGAAATACTCTCATCAATTTTCTAAGTGCTTATTCCAACACTTACTGGTCCCTCTCAGCACATAGAAAATGACTGCTCAGCCAGTGATGGACTAAATACTTGTTTTCAGGGAATAGAGAGCAGTGTAAACCCAAGAAAACCTTAGACTGGGAGCAGTGGTAGATAAGTGAGGTATTGTTTTATTAACGGGGTTATCTGGGAAGTAATAAAGCTTACCCATTCATTCCTTGCACTGGTTAATCTTTTTTTTACTGTTATACACCTCAGTCCCCCGGGTCCAGTTTATTACCTGTGCAGGCCTGTTCAGTAGAGTGTAATCAGTCATATGACCCAGAGTTGGAGCGTCATCAGGGGAGGCAGAGGAACTGCCTCCCCAGCTGCCTTCCATACAGGTAATACACGGAGCTCCAGAGGACCGAGGTGTATAATAGTAATAAAACTTAACCAGTGCAGGGAGTGCATTGGTAAACTCTACCACTCCCTGGAGTTCTCGTAGTGGGAAACCAAATGACCAGTTAATTTTTGTGGGAGACGTCTTATGAAAGGAAATTTGCACAAAGTAGCCCTCCCTTTAAAGGGAATCTGTCAGGGAAATTTGGGACACTAAACCACCCACAGGTCCATATGGACCTGGGGTTTAGTGTCCCAAATCGCCCTGCTATAACCCAATCCATGGCCGCATTAAAAATAAAAAAGCTTTATACTCACCCTGCCGCTGTACTCCCCGCACCTGCGCAGTTCATCAATGAAGCCAGAGGAGTACACCTCGGCTCCAGTGCGAATGCCCCGCAATTACGCAGTGAAGCCGGGGTGTCCATCTTTGACTTAACTGAAGAACAGCGGAGGCGCCAGGAGGCGTGCCTCATTAATAAGCCAGACTGTTCTCGCAGAAGAGCATCGATCGGACCCTTCTCTAGGTAAGTATAAAGGTTTTTTATTTTTAATGCGCCGGTGGATTGCATTACAACAGGGCGATTTGGGACACTAAACCCCAGGTCTATAAGGACCTGTGGGTGGTTTAGTGTCCCAGATTGACCTGACAGGTTCCCTTTAAAATGTTTTTTTCATGTAAATATAAAATTAACTTAAAAACAATTACAATTTGATGAAAATGTATACACCAAAAAACTAATTTTTATGTATCCTTATATACAATAGGTATTTGCAGTAACACTCTTGGTGCTAGCAGAGTGCTGGTGCAACTTTTTTGTTTCTTTGCAATATAAAGTTAACTTGTTCACTGAGGATATGCTACCCATTATCACTCAACCACTAATCATGCTCCCAAACCTGAATAATACCGTTATGCGCTTTGCAAAGCTCTTAAAATTAAACCACATCCAAATCTGAGATTTTTCCCACTATTGGAAAGCTCATAGCTCTTATAGTTTCCAAACAAGGGAGAGCTATCTCCCTTACCTTTGAATTAATCTCTACAACTCACTATATAGAGGGTCAAATAATAGTCAGTATACAACAAAAAAGAAAAATGGCCAGAATATGAAGACAGACAAAAATAAATAAAACTCAACTTTTATTTAAAGTAGTTAAAACCTATGACATATATCAAGATATCTAATATCACTATCCTCAGATAGAAAGTTCTTTTGAACCTATCCTGGCTATAGAAAGGGGTAAGGGCCCTATATAATCCAATGTCCTCCCCACAAGCACCCAGGATAAATGGTTGTATAAACCACAGAAGAAGATATAATAAATCTGTGATATGTTCAGATAAAACACTCCTAGCTAAAGTTATCCTTGTTATATGAATATTAAAGGTAAAATGATGATGAAATTGAGTTCAAGATAAAGAGTAAGACTCCTATCATCAAAACCAAACCCTAGCAAGGATATTAAAGGAAGGTCTGAGGAAAAAATCACTAAACCCACGCCCAAGCATGGTGTAAGTATGTGTGATCAAATCCTCCCTTTCAAAAGATATTAAGCTCTCCTCTCTCCCTCATCTCCCTATGCGTTTCCCCTAGTGGATAATCTCTACACCAGGTTCATTAGGGGAGTTACTGTAGCTAAATGGAGAGTAAAATTGAAAATAACAAAGCTAATGTGGTAAAAACCACAGTTCCCGACGCCCAGATGGTAGGCACCGGTACTTCAAATATTAAGCCTCGGATGCCGCGCTTTGCAAGGTCTTTATATGTCAGAGTATCACAGTGCTTCTGACCAGTCTCGCTCGTACGTCTAGGGGGTAGTCAGAAGCTCCACGCCCCCTATGCTTCCATTGGTGGATGAAAACGAGGCCGTTGCTATAGAAACACCGGCGCTAAAACATAGCGTCGGTGGATCTAGTTAAAGATGATCGTATATGTTCATGTTGATATCGTCAACTAATGACGACAAAGCGGTTTCATATAGGGAAAGAGGGATAATCTACAGCGATCCTCTCCCTTTAGATATACATTCTACAGATAGTATATATGTGAAAGGAGTACAAACCCGTTCTATGTTATTATACAAAAAGATCTACCACTCTGGAAACCTTTATTATAAAAGCATCTATCAATTATAAGCATCATATATGTTTTACACTCCAAAACTCCAATGCTAAGATTGTATACTCTATAGGTTTACTTATGCATATATATGTCTGATTAGATCGCTTTTTATTGAAAAGAATATCTCTAAGATGCACAAGGTCTCCAGAACAATCTGAACATCCCTTATATATATAAAAATAAATAAAAATATTCAAAAGGGAACATATGAAAAAAAGGGGAACGTATGAAAAAAATATGGAAAAAAAGGGAGAGAGTTAGGCACAACCAAAATTATAAATGAAACAAAATACTACTATACAAACTAATAAAAAGGGAGAAAGAAAAAAAAAAGGTTATAATTGATAGATGCTTTTATAATAAAGGTCTCCAGAGCTTTTTGTATAATAACATAGAACGGGTTTGTACTCCTTTCACATATATACTATCTGTAGAATGTATATCTAAAGGGAGAAGATCGCTGTAGATCAGGGGTCGGCAACTCCCGGCATGCGTGCCAAGAGTGGCACGCGAGGCATATTTCCCTGGCACGGGCAACGGAGTCCTCACCCAGATATGTGCCTGATCCTATTAAAATTTCATTAGCGCCAGGTGCTGCCTGAAGATGGATGTGGCAGCACCCCAGTCTGCACAGTCTATGTACAGTAGTGAAGCCGGTAATTGCCGGCTTCACTACTGTACCTGAGTGAATTGCTCAGGATTGGTTAAAGCTATAAAGAAACACTTGGATTCATTTTAAAGATGAGAATTTCATCTTTAAAATGATACCAAGATCACTATGATCGTCCTTACACATCCTGAGCGATTAGCTGGTGAAAACGATGTTCGGCATTGAAATCCCAATGCCGATCTCAATTTCCGACATCGTTTTAACAGTGAATCGCTCTGAATCTGTAACGTCTATGTAGGGAACTGCCATTTCTACTAGTATATAATGTATCTGGCTTCTTTGCCCCTGCAGTTTGGCTTCAGAGACCCCAGGCATTTAGTGCAAGTTTTGTTTTGTAAATACAGTGAGTCAGACACATGTGAGGCAGAGCTGCTGGGGGAGAGATGTGAGCAGAGCTGCTGAGACAGACATGTTATGTCTGGGGGAGTCTAAGAGCCACTTGTTCCTCTTTACTTCACAGTATATAGTTAGGTATGTGTTACCCCCTATATACTCACAGGACCTAGCTAGTAACTATAGTTAGGGATCCATATATATATATAGTTCAGGGCAGTGATAGGTTAGGCTTCCGAAGGCCAACTAGCTAGTTAGAGGCCCGGTGGCACTAGTAGTTTAGCTGGCAGGTTAAGGACTCAGTGTTAGGGTAGTCAGGCCTGCATCTACTGCCGTCACCGTCGCCCTGTTTGCTGCCTGTGAAGAATCTCACCATCATCATCATCATCTCCTGATCGGCTGTCTGTCATCTCCTGGAAGAATCCGAGGATCCACAGTCATCCACAGGGGCCCCTGCATCTCTTCTGTTGCCTGGAGGTATTGTGCACTGGACTCTTGCTATATATCTATATATATACCCGGGTATATAACCTAAGACGGTTGAGGACTTGCTGGTTGTTGTAGTACTGCTGTGTTCTGAGTATATTGTATGTATGTATTATTACCCTGTTGATTCTTATAAAGCTACTGTTATAACCTTATGTGGTATCTGTATGTATTCTTCAGACTGTGAGATTAGTACAGTGATCCTTGTTAAGGCTACTAACTGTACTTCATGGGTAAGTCCCAGGAAGAGATCCTCCCTGTAATACAGAGGCTCTATCCTGGGTGGAGGCACTGATATATTTCATATATGTTCCCACTCTTCCCTTCAGCGAAGGCTTCAGGTCCCATTATACACACAGGTCAGCGCCAGAGTCTGTTGCGGGAGGGATAATACTCATACCCCCCCCAAATAGGGCTACATTTGGAGGCACTGCTGAGATTTAGAAGTGGGAATAATCATTGATATGGAGAAGCCGATATAGCTCAGAGGGGAACCTCCCACTAGCTACTACATGGGATTACCGACCGCCTGTTCCTCCCCTGCTTCAGGTAAAGGA